>PVKY010000207.1:0-63737 GCA_004027775.1 Bradypus variegatus
CTTTGCTTCAGGAAGCTCTGCACACCCACGCCCAAAGGCAAACCACAATTGCAATAGCAGGGACATCTGTTGGCTGCTTGCTCAACCACAGTTCGCTTGAACTTTTAACCTCTCAATGGCCTGCGACTTCTCATTATCAAGGAGGTGTAAGGGGAATGCTCAATTCCCAGGCACAGCCTCTGGCAGGAGGCAACAGTTAGTACCAACTCTAGGCCTATGCATGATGCCCTAGGACTCAGCACTTTCACTCCCAGAGGAGAAGGGTGCCTGTGTCCACCAATGACCTGCATAAGAATATTCATAGCAGCTTTATTCATAATAGACCCAAACTCACAATAAATGTAGATGTCCATCAACAATAAAATAAAAAATAAATTGTGCTATAGTCATACAATAAAAGCTACACAACAATAAAAAAGCTATTGATATACACAGCAACGTGGAAGATCTCACAATGTTCAGAAGAGAAGTGATCAGATGTGAAAGAGTGCCTACAGTACAATTTCATTTATATGAATTTCCAGACAGGCCCACGTCTTTGGGAACAGAAATCAGAGTAGTGGTTATGTTTGATGGAGGCTAATGACCGATAGGAGTCATGAGTGAGCCTTTTGGAGTTGCTGGAAATGTTCTCTAAGCCAGTCTGGGTGGTGATGTGGTCATGTATACCTGCAAAAATTCACTGGTCCATAACCTTCAGGTTTGTGCATTCTATGTAAGATATGCCTTAATATATAATAATAAAATGAACAAGAACAAGGAATGACGGCCTGTATGTGATGGATGGGGAAACTGAGTCACCGTATGGGCGGTGAAGTCACACAATGTTTCTCAGATTTGCCTAAGAGGTCAGATTGTTTTGAGCCCAGAATTGTGATCCCGTCATTTCCAAACTGCCTCACTGAAGTCTGATGGTTCCATTACATCCTGAAGGAATGTCTAATGCTTCCAGACAGTGCATTGATGGGAGAAGGCAGCCTCCTTATGAATTCTTAGCATTCAGGATGAGCGTGAACTCAAAGGCCCCACCTCAAAGGCTTTTCCTCTCCTCTCCTCTCCTCTCCACACGCACACGCAGACCCAACACCTGGCCAGCTCCGGACCAGTCCCCCAAAGGCTGGCGAATTCACCCCTCCCCGAGCCTCTCCCTAAGGAAGTTTTCCTTCATTCTCACAAACTTTCTTCACAGCCTCCCACCTTGTAGTCCTCAGGGGCTACCGACCTATTTCCCTAAACTGAAGGTTTTGGGTTGAGAATGTGTAAAGACTTTCCTAACTTTGGGTTCTAACCCTGACTCCCATCCGCTTCTCCTGTGACCATGCCCCTGGGCCTCTGTTTCCTCGTCTGTGAAAGGCGGCAGCTGAATTTGAGGAACTAGAGAACCTTCTATCTAGAAATTCTAGTCTTGGCCTATAGAAAGCTCCCAGGGGGTACCGAGCATGTCCCTGCCCATCTGTGGGTTTCCGCTCCCGGTCTGTAAACCGTAGGGAGCAAAGGCTTGGGTGGTGAGCCTGGGCGAGGCGTGAGCTCTCCGGGTCTTGGTCTACCTCGCCGGGCCGTCGCTGCAGCAGGTGCTCAATGAAGATCAAGCCCGAGCCCTTGTGGCCTCGATGGGGGAGGAAGGCAAGGACGGCCTGGGCCTGCTTTGCTCACTCGTTTACCCGCAGAGGCTGGCATAGGGTAGGCGCTTAATGAATATGTGGTGAATGAAACACTAAATAAAATAAAAGGAAGATTGAAGGAACTGACAGACGATTTAGATCGGTGGAACAAAAGACCCTGGGAACGCTCCCCGCGCAGGCGTATGTTTCCGCGGGGACGGCTTTCAGGGGTGCACCGCCCCAGGGCTGGGGTTGCTGGAGATCCGCCGCCTCCTCCCGGCAGGGGTTCCCGGGGCGTGGGGGCGGGTTCTCGGGGGGCCAGAGAACCCCCGGTACTTAGAAGGGCCTCGGGAAGGGATGTTGGGGGCCGGTGGAGTGGGTCAGGCCCACGCTCTCTGAGGTGAGAGGCTCCCGGGGAATGGGAACACCGGCTGATGTAGAAGGAGTAAGAAAGGAAGGTATCTTTGAATTGGAGAGAAAAAGAAAGTGGACGTATGGGGACATCCTAGAAGGGAGGAGGGTCACTCTGACCATGAGGGGTGGAGAAGCTGCGGAGAGAAAATCCCTGAGGGGTAAGAAAGAGGAGTTGGAAAGCAGGGATGGATAACCTTGGGAATCCTAAAGAAAAGTGTGGGTCACTCAGACCCTAGGGGAAGACCCTCAGGGCACACCATAGGATTTGGGTTTGTAGGAGCTGGAGGCTGGGACTGTGAAGTGGTAAAGTTAGAGAGTCTAGGGCTTGGGTACATTGAGAGAGGGTCATGGGGAATGTCCCAGCCCTTTGGAGCTATGCGGGGTTTAAGGTGGTGGAGGGGGATAAGATAGACAAGCAGAGATTGGGAGATACAGACAGGTTCTTTGGCAGCGCCGGTCCGAACCCCCACCTTTGGTTAATGATTTTCTCCTTCTTAGCCTCTCCTCTGGATTTGAGGAAGATCTGAGTTTATCTTCAGCAAACATGGATTCTCCTGCCCCCAATGTGTACCCCTCCCCTGAGTTGGGCCCCTCCTCCTCCTCTCCCTGTGGATCCCCAGGCTCACCTGCTGCCCAGTTCAAGGCTGATACCTGCTGATTGAGCAGAAGGGCATATTGTACACCTATACATATGCCATGCAGGTGGAGGAGCCTGATGACAACCAGGAAGTTAAGTTAGCAGAACTGGCTTCTGCCTGGCTTAAAGCTGTCCATGGTGCCTGCAGGTCTACAAGAATGCTTTCTTCGTTAAGGCCCATGGTGTCTCCTAATGCTGGGACAGCTGGTGCTTGTCTGTGAGGCTTGTGGCAGGGCCTTCGAGCAGTCCAGCAGTCTCTGCCAGCACCAGCTCAATCACCAAGTGTCCTACACCTGTTCCTTCTGCCCCAGGTTGTTCAGGAGTGCCCGGGAGCTGTCTCAGTGCTTTAGGGCAGACTGAGTCTATGATCCAGCACAAAAATGAGGCCTTCAGCAAACAGTGTTCCAGGAGTCCTTTCCCAGGTCTTCAAGACCCCAGCCTGGGTGATGTCAATTTCAGAGCTTGGCTCTGGCTTCGCTAATGGATGAGGACAGTACTCTTTTCTCGGCTGTTATGCCAAAGACTGAATGATTTCCAACCTCAGGCTGTGCTAGACGTTTACAGGTGGCAGAGAAACTGACACGGTGGAACTGTAAGCCATAACATTCTTTGAAACTTGCTCTACAAATCATACTTTGAAAGTTATTACTTTTCTGTATTTCTGTTATATTTCACAATGAGGAAATAACTGAAATTTTGGAATTGTAACTCATAAGATTCTTTGAAATTTGCTATCTAACTACTTGTTAATCATACTTTGAAAGTTATAACTTTTCTTTATATGTCATATTTTACAATAAAAAATGTTAAAAAAAAGTTTACAGGTGGCAGGGAAAGGAGGAGGCTGTGTATGAGAAAGATGAACTCACTTTCTAGGGAGATAATTGTTTTTTTTTTTCCCCTTTAGCCCCAACCAAGAGGCAGTGACCCTGGGTTTTAATTCTGTACCTGCTAGGCTTTGTGACTGGGGAATTCACCCTCTGCTTTCAATGACCCCATCTGTAAAAGGGGAATGAATTTTACCCTCCCTGTTAGCAGCCAAATGGTGATGATTTGCCAAACACATGAAGGCATCTAATTCCTTGTCTTGTTCTTTGTTTCTTTTACTTTTAAAACTGGGACAGTCTAAGACAAACTGTCCCAGTTTGCTTGGTGCTGATGGGTTTCCAGGGACCAGGGACTCTCAGTTTTAAAACTGGAATGTCCTGGGCAAAGTTGAGTCGGTCACATACTGTGTTCTCACCTGGTTCCCCAAGATCAAGCTGACACCTATTGATGCAGTACGTGACCAGAGGAGGCAGCTCAGGAGAATGCAAAGGGAGATGGGCGGTTCCCACCCAGGGATTCCCCTGCCCCAAGAGCCTACAAATCTTCAGGAGCCTGTGCTGCTTCATGTAACAGCGTGCTTCACATTCAGAACTCTGGCCTTATTTGTGTGGCATTTGTGGAAAAGTCTTCAAGTGCTCCAGCAACCTCTGCCAGCACTAGTTGTCCCACCTGGGATGGGAGACTGCTGCCACCCCTGCCACCTCCACCCTGAACAGTAGCCAGGAGCTGACCCAGCACATCCTGCTGCATTAGCCAGGGCAGGGTTTCCTGGGTAGCTGTGCGTTGTGGGTTCCGGGGTACTCTAGACCTGGATATCATTTTCCTTCACTGCGTCAGCCCCGTGGAGGGATGTGGCATCATACTAGCCAGCTCTGACTAGCTGCGTGGCCTGGGGCCCATGACCACGGCCACCTTCTCTGTCCTTGGTTTACCATTTACTTGGAAACGATAGACTCCGTTTTCTTCCTGTGAAACTCGTGAAGCCACAGGCCTCACTTCTCTCACCTGCACAGTGGGTTGAGTAATTCCAGTGTCTGCTGTGTAGTGACAGACAAATCACTTTCCCTTTCTGGTTTCCGTCCTATTTATTTGTACAAAGAGTGGCAAACAATTCCCACCATCCAAAACTTTTCTGGAGCTGGGAAAGATACAGTGATTTATTTTATTTTATTTTTTAAGTCACGACTTTTTGGACAAAAGCCATTCCTTTTGTCTTCCCTCCTGCATCCAGCATGTTGCCAGATAACGGCTTCATTTTGACTTTTCTGCATGCGTGACAGGAGAGGTGAGGGGTGCAGGCCGCCAGAACCGCTGATTGCGCTGCTTGCTTCCCGCCGGGGCAGATTTCTGGGGACCCAGCTCGCCGCACAGGCGGCGGGGGCGGAAGCCGGGCTCCTGGCTCTCCTGGCCCATCCGCAGGGCGCGGCGGGGGGCTCGGGGCCGACGCTGGAGCTTATTCCCTTCGAGCTTGGAACAGAGAGGCCGCCACCGCGCGAACCGGCGCGGGTAGGTAGGCGCTCAGGCTCTGGAGCTGGGAGGGCGACACGCGGAGGGCTATGACCATAGACACTCTGGGAACTCGGGGCTAGAGGTGCCCGTACCGCAGTGGCATCGACGCCTAGTGGCTAGAGAGGCCTCGACAGGGCCTTAGCGTGTGCGTGTCGGGGCTCGTGTTGGGATGTGGGGTGGACAGGCTCTAAGGCGGTGAGTTCTGGAGAAGGAACTTCATTCAGTCTCTCTCTCTCCTCCCCTCAGGGTCAAGATCCCAAAGTATACTTTGCTCTTATTCTCTCCGTGGAGACCATGGACTCCTGCCCTCCCAGGGTGGCCCTTGCCCCCGCAGCGGCCCCCTCTTCCTCCGCCACCAGCCCGGCGGCCCCTGCACCCCCGCAGAAGGACCGTCACCTGCTCATTGACGTGAATGGTGTCCCCTACATGTACACAGCGGACGAGGCCCCCCCGCCGGAGCCCGAGCCCGAGCCCGAGCCGGCCAAGGGCTTCACGTGTCCCCAGTGTTTCCAGGTCTTCAAGAGCGCCCTGAACCTGAGGAACCACAGCATCTCCCACTCGGAGCTACGGCCCTACGTCTGCGCCATCTGCGGCAAGGCCTTCAAGCACTCAGGCAACCTCTCGATGCATCGGTTCATCCACCTGTAACCCCGGACGATGGTTGTTTGCCCTTGTCACTGTAACGGCTACTTTCCACTCCTTTACGTGCTGTTTATCATAATGGCTGTTTTGGCTTAGTTACTGGTTGTGGGGCCCCACGGCCCTGTCCCGTCCCCTCCTCCGTTGTGAGATACTCGCAGCCGCCTACCCGACCAGGCAACGCCCCCCCCCCCCCCCCGGGAAAGCATTAAGACGTCCCTCCACTAATCTCTGTTAGCCAAATCTCGCGAGACCGGGTTGCAACCGAATCTCAGAAATGCCGGGGTCGCAAACCCTTATAAAGCCCCTCCCCCGCACTCGTCCGTTTTTCGCGCCCTTCGCTTTCCACATCCGGGTGCCACTGTGAGACCATCACCTCGTCCGTACGTTGCAGTGAAACCAGCGTCCACTTCTGTGCCCGGCTAAGCTGGGTTGGAACACTTATTGTTTGAATAAAAACCCTAAACTCTTCAGGCTCGGGGAGACTGATTTGAGCCGAAGGCCTCTGTCTCCAGTGCCGGTTGACTTTGCCTTAAAGCCCTTTCCCTGAAGCACAGGTGTCGCTATATTGGTATTAGTGCGCATCGGATGTGAACCCGCAGTTTTTGGCAACTCACCTGCCCTCGCTGGGCCAGGTTAACACCCGCCTGCTCTGTCCCCAGCGTTTCCAGGATGCACAGCAGCTCACCCAGCACGTCCGGGTCCACTAGGCTGGAAGGACTTCCCTTGATCGTGCAGGCAATAGGTTCAATGGAAGCTCTTGTTTCTGGCACAGGCGGTGGGGGCCTGGGCCCGGCCTCACTGCCTACCTGCTGTGTGACTCTGCTCAAGTTTCCTCATTCCTGAAATAGGGAGTGGCTTGTGGTCTCTGAACCTTTATAGAATCACCGACCCAATCTGGAACTCAAGTTTTCCCATCTGTAAGACAGGAAAGAGTTCCTAGTCCACGATCACAGTGAATCCAGACATCAGAATGTACAGTGTTGTGTAGTTAATGCACAGATACCAGATAATGGTAGCACATAGCGCTCCATTAACTTCTCTGTAGTAACTCGTGGTGCCTGCTGTGACGGGCTCAAATGTTCGTTCGTTTTGATTATTATTGGGTAGTGCGGCAACCCCAACGACCTAGGAACCTTTCTCTGTGGGTGTGAGTTTCCAGCCGGAGTGCTTTCCTAGGGGCACTCCCAGCGCCGCCTGAGTCCGGAAGAGGCGTCCTTCAGCTCGGGAAGTCGGAGCCGACGCCAGAACTCGCCTCGGCGGACGCTTCCGGACCCGAAAGTTTGCCGAACCCGGGTATGGAGACCGGGCCGGGGCTCGGGGGAGCGGGTAGGTTCAGGGGAGGTGGCAATTCTTATATAGTCCTGCTCCGCGGAGCAGTGAGGCTTCGGGGCCGCGTGAAGAACTTGGGGTGTGACACGGAGTAGTTCCAGGCGGTGGGCGTCGGAGACTGCGAAAGCCCGGGAGGGAGGTCTGGGGAGGGACTCTAGGGACCCGGGGCGGGGGGTGCGGTGTAAAGAGAGGCGAGAAGAAAGCTTGGGCAATGGATTGCTTGGACCCAAACCGACCCGGAAACACGGGCTTGGGGAATCACTTTTCTGAAGACGGAGACGGCCTTGTTGCATTGGAGGTGCAAAATAAAGTGGGATGAATGGTGGGCGGTGAGTAGAGGGGCTAGACCGGGAAAGGTTTCTGAAGGAGGGAGGACTCAGCTAGGCAGGGTTTGGAAAGCCGAGGGAAGCGAGGGTGCTGGGCCGCGGGCGGGGGTGGCGCGGGGCACCTCCTGATGCCCTTCTCACTGGGCTGAGAGAATTAAGTGAGGCCACAGATACGAACGTGCCGTATGAACCGAAGAACTTAATATGTAAGTGATCCGTTGCACATCAGGCTGGAGAGAGAGACTGCTAAAGGTGAAGCTGTTTATCTGATAGAGAAGGAGGTTAGGATGGGAATTCCAGAGCATAGAGGCTCAGTGTCCCCAAATTGGAGGAATGAGTGGAGAAGTCAGAACAGTTCATTCACCGTAGCTGGACAGTGAGTATGGGTGAGCAGAGGGGTGGGAAAGATGGCTGGAGAGGGATTGGGGCCTTTTAAGAGGCCTTAAATGCCAACTTAAGGGGTTTATGCTGTGGGCAGAGCTGCGGGAGGATTTTGAGCAGAGGGAAAAATCCTGAAGTTGGTGGGTGGATGAGCCAGTTTGGGAGGTCAGGGTAGGTAGGAGTCAGGAAGGCAAAGGAGGAAGTGGCCAGTAAATGCAAGGGGAAATTTCCAGGCAGAGGACAACACATTTGCCTTTTCGCCTGGAGTTGTGCAAGTTCTGATCGGAGCATAGGAATGGAGAGAGGAGGTGGGAAGGTGGCTGAACCACATCACGAAGTGCTTTACATTCCAGGCTAAGGAACTTGAACTTCGTTCTTAGGGTAACGGGGGCCATGGAAAGGTTTTGAATGTACAGCAGTTGCATTTGTCCCAGATGTGAGAAGGCTCCTTCTGGGACGAGTGTGGGAAGGGAACTGGAGGTCATCATTCCAGGGAGATTCTGGTTCAGGGGACCAGGTGAGACAGGAAGGAGCCAGAGCTGGGCTTGGAGAAAAGAAGGGAGCACACAGCTCTGAGAGCATTTCAGGGTCAGGAGTGATAGAACTGGGTGCCTGTTTGGATTTGGTGGGGTGGGGTGGTGGTGGTGGTGAGGAAATGTGACCTTGTTGATGGTGGGGCCTCATGCACCAGGAGGATGAGCAGGGTGGGACGTGGTGGTTTTCATTTACTCACTCCACCAATATTGAATTGAGCCCCTACCCTCTCTCAAGACCTTTGCTGGAATCTTAGGATACAGTGGTGACCAGGATAGACCTGGGCCTGCCTTCATAGAGAGCAGGGAAGGCAATAAAATAGCAAGTCACGAAAAATAAGACTTCACCATGGATCTTGTTATGAGACGTGAAGGAGATGGACAGACAGACCAGTGAGACAGCTGAGGTGTCCACCAGCTTGAGTACTGCTGATGAAGTGCTATTTGAGCCAAGACTGGAATGGCCAGAAAGAATCCATCTTTGTGAGGGGCTGGAGAGGAACATTCCAGAGAGGGGAGCAGCAAACACAAAGGCCCTTGAGAGGGGAGAGGTTGAGGGGTCTGAAGAAGGGCAAGAGGGAGGGCAGCCAGGGTTTGAGACTTTGGGATTTGATTCTTGAGCAGTGAGGGGGGCTTTGGTCAGAGAATGACATGATTCTGTGGGTTTTAAAACAATATCACTTGTTGCCAGAGAGAGAGGGATTGCATGAGGGAGAGTGGTGTGAGGGTAGACTGCAGCAGTAAACTGGTGTGTGTGTGTGGGGGTGGTGGTAAAGTGTGGTGGTCTGTACTGGGTAAGGGGGAGGAGAACCAGAGAGAAATTTGAGGTGCCTTCAGAGAGTGCTGAGGAGCCAGGCAGAAGCAGGTACCATCCTGGGCTGCTCTGAAGATTCGGTGTATTCAGTGATGGGCGGGCTGAGTAAGGGCTCAATAAATTGTGGTCATCGTCATTTCTGGGTGTGGGGTGGGCTGGGTGGGGCTGGCTGTCATGGATGCAACTAGTTATATGGGTCTGAAATTCACCAGAAGGATCTGGGCCTGATACAGGCTGGGAGGTTGTTGGTGTAGACCACTGGTATTTAGCTGGCAGCGGTTTGGCAATGTGTGGAGACATTTTGGATTTTTGTCACATCGGAGGTGGACAGGGGTTGCTACTGGCATCTCGTGGGTGGAGACCAGGGATGCTGCTGAACATCCTCCCACACACAGGGCAGCCCTCAGCATAGAATGATCCAGCCCCCAATGTTGGTGGTGCTGCATTTGAGAACCCCTGGTGCAGACAGAGGGTGTAAGAGAACGTAAGTGTAAGAGAACGTAAGTAGCAAGAGGAACTGCAAACTCAAATGTTGTAAATGTGCAAGTGGGTGACCCAGGTGAGTGAGTGGGATGGACCCCTGCCCAGTTCACCAGGCTGCTCTGCCTCCTGTTCCCACCATAAAGTTACTAAATAATCTTCAGGGTGACTCTGTCCAGTAGAAATACAATGCAAGCTATTAAAATTTTATAGTCACCACCTTAAAAAAAAAACGAAAAGACATAGCTGAGATTAATTTTAATAATATATCTTACTTAACTGAAAACATGCAGCCTATCATTTTAAAATGTAATCGATACAGAATAATTAGAGATAGTTAAAAAAATGTTTTGGGGGTACTAAGTTCTCAAAATCTGCCAGGCATTTGACATTTGCAGTGCATCTCAATTCAGACTCACCAGGTGTCAAATGCTCAGGATGTGGCCAGTGATCACTATTTTGGAGAGCCCACTTCTGGGATCTTTAACTTTAGCCTCAAACAGAATTGTGTCACTCGGGAGTTTTCTGAAGAAGGCAGATGTTATTTCAATTCCAGCAGATTGCTGCCCCAAGTTTCTTTCAAGAATAACTAGAAATTCAAATTTGTATGAGCATTTTCTGGCTTTTTAAATATTGCCCAGTAATTCATAAACATTAAACAATAACAACAACAAAAAACATGCTGTAGTTAAAACTAGATGCAACGGTGAGCCCTTTTTGGCCCGCGGGCTTCCGGCTTGCAGCGGTGGTGTGTGGAAAATTAAATGAAATGAAAAATGCAGTGCCCCAGTCACATTTCAAGAGGGTGACAGTAACATGAGGCAATTTACATTTAAATTGATAAAATCAAATAAAATTAAGCATGCGTTTCCTCAGTCTTTCCAGCCACCTCTCAGCTGCGCAAGAAGCCATGCGTGGTGGTGGTCCTGGACGCGCGCGGGGCATAGGACGCCTCCGTAGCGCAGGAGGTTCTGCGGGACAGCTCCGGGACCGGTGCCACAGTAACCCTTTCTCCTCTCTGCCGCTCCCAGCTGACCCGCAGAGTCTGCTGCCACCGCCTCCGGCACCCCAGCTCCGGCACTGCCTCGAGACCATGGACCCGCCGGCCCCACCGCCGGCCGCTGCGCCCTCCCCACCGCGCCACTACCTGCTCATCGACACGCGCGGCGTGCCCTACAAGTACACGGCGCAGGTGGAGCACGAGCGGCGCGCGCCGCCGCCGCCGCCCGAGGACTTAACCCCGGGCGAGGGCTACGACTGCCCCGAGTGCGGCCGCGTGTGGCGCACCATCGGGCAGCTGCGGCATCACCTCGTGGTGCACTCACCTTTCAAGCCCTACGTGTGCAACGTCTGCGGGCGCGGCTTCAAGCGCACCAACAACCTGTACAAGCACCGGCGCGAGGTGCACGGCGCCCCGGCCCGCGCCCGCAGCGACCGGCCTTACGCCTGCGGACTCTGCTCGCGCCGCTTCCAGGACGAAGTGGCCCTGGCGGAGCACGAGAACCAGCACTAGGGCGCGCCGCCCCGCAGGCCTCGCTTTCCCCGTCTGCCTGGTGGGAAGTATCACGCCTCCCTGCTCCGTAGCTGGACATGTCTGGCCTCCTGTACAATTTAATAATATATTAAATGTCCATACCTGGCAACATCTGGCCTCCTTTGGGCCTCGGTTTCACCATTTGCTGGAGGGGAGAATCATGGCTGTGCCACAAAAGGGCAGTAGTTTCCGGGCCTCGATTTCCCCATCTGTTCGGCAGAAACACCCCCTCGCCGGGCCCTCTGCTTTGCTGGTGGCGATGACCGAGTAGCCGAGACCGCGCAGCACAGAGGGTCGGCCCCGGCATGCCGGTTGCGGGGCTCAGGGCACGCTACTTAACCTCTCCAAGCTCCAGTTTAGCGGGTCGCTTCCGTCAAATCCACAGGGCGGGGGCTGGGGCAGAGGGACGGGCTTCCTTGGTGGTCTCCCTCCCTCCCCGCGACCCCCCCCCCCGACGGCGGCCAATCCAAAAGGATGCCCGGGTGCGGCCGACTCGGAGGCGGCGGAACTTTGGCTCTGGGCGCACGCGTTTCCGGCCGGCGCGCTTTCCCAGGGACGCCGCCGCCCCTTGCGCCTCCGCGCCCCCCCGTGCCCGCGTCCCCGGTGCCGCCGGCCCGGAGCTCCCCAGAAGCCTCGGTCCCGCCGCCGCCGGCGCTCGCGAAGGTAAGCCGGGGCCGCCCGAGACCTCGGCGCGCTGCTCCGGACCCGAGAGGCCGCTGCACCGGGTACGGGGGCCGGGATGGAGGGAGGAGCCTGGCTCCGGGACGGCGCCCAGGCCGGGAAAGGGGACACGCGACCGGCGCTTGGGGCGTTATGGCGGGGAGCGAGTCGGCGGGGCCCAGGGTGGACGGACAAGAGGGAACTAGAGGTGTCATTGCTCTTCGTGAAGGCGAGGGGTGGGGTGCGGAGAGCGGAACGGAGGGGCCGCTGGGAGCAGAGCGAAAGAGAAGAGAGGCGGAGGAGCAAGCGGCGGATGCAGGGAGAGGGATGGGAGTCCGAAGATCTAAGGAGAAGATGAGGAATGAAATAAAGATGCCAGACCTTACATAGAAAGGAGAGGGAAACGGGTTGGGGAGGTAGCGTGGAAAAGGGGTTCCCGAGGCCTGGCATGGGAGCAGGGGCCTTTGGGGAAAAATAACAAGAAACAGGGATATCTGCAAGGCATCTGGGGGGTCCTAGGGATGTACAGAGTGCATAGTGGGGAGAGGAAGGCATGACTTCGGGGTGTCGAGCGGAGGAGCAGGATATAGGAGCCCTGAGTGAAAAGTGGAGAATTGGGTTAGTAGGGCTCTGGGGGTGTACTTAGGAAAGAAATGAGACACGAAGGGTTCATATAGAGATGGGGTGGGGTGGGGTGGATGCAGAGGGTCTGTAGGCGGACGACAGAGGCCAACGCCGTGGCCCAGTGGGAGAGGTGGGGATGGCGGGGAGAGGAAGCGATTGGTTAGAGAAATTCCGGAGGCAGAAGAGCGCCGGCGTGTGAAATTACGGACCATAGATGAAAAGAGGGTAGTAGACTTGGAGATAGACTGGCTGTTGGGGAGGAGGGAATGGGACAAGGGAGGATGAAGCCATAGGGAGCTCTGGGAGAAAAAGCAGGTTGGGGTGGGGATGGGCTGAGCAAGTTTGAAACATCCAGGAGGCAGCGTGGATCTGGGCTGGAGTCGGGTTTCTTTTCTGTAAAGGAGGTAGATCGATGGCAAGGAGGAGTAATAGGCAGCAAGAATGGAGACGTTTGTGGAAAGAAAGTGGAGATTTAACTTCTCTCCTCTCCGCCGCTCCCAGCTGCCGCTCCAGATGCTGCTGTTGCCTCCGCGGCCACCCCACCCTCGGTCCTCCTCTCCGGAGGCCATGGACCCTCCGCCCCCCAAGGCTCCCCCATTCCCCAAGGCCGAAGGCCCTTCTTCGTCCCCTTCCTCGGCGGCTGGGCCCCGACCCCCACGGCTGGGTCGCCACCTGCTCATCGACGCCAATGGGGTGCCCTACACATACACGGTGCAGCTGGAGGAGGAGCCCCGAGGCCCGCCCCAGCGCGAGGCGCCCGCGGGAGAGCCCGCCCCCCGCAAGGGTTACAGCTGCCCGGAGTGCGCCCGTGTCTTTGCCAGCCCTCTACGGCTGCAGAGCCACCGTGTATCGCACTCGGACCTCAAGCCCTTCACGTGTGGCGCCTGTGGCAAGGCCTTCAAGCGTTCCAGTCACCTGTCGCGGCACCGTGCCACGCACCGAGCCCGCGCCGGCCCGCCGCACACCTGCCCGCTCTGCCCACGCCGATTCCAGGACGCCGCGGAGCTGGCACAGCACGTGCGCCTCCACTGAGGTCGATGAGGCTCTTAGACCGTGCCTGCGCGGCCCCTCTCTGGGCCACCACGTCTGTCCCACACAGCGACGCTCCTACACATGCTCCCTGGCCCTGCTGAGGTTACTGCCTTCCCCTAGCCCTCAGTTTCCCCATCCATCTCCTCTCCCCTCCTAGCTGTGTGATGTAGACCAAGTCATTGTCCCTTCCTGGGCCTGTGAAATGGGTGGATAGGAGAAGAGGCAGAACACGAGCCTGGTTTCCCGTCCGGCTGTGCTGTGTGAGCCTCTGCGAGTGACCTAACCTCTCTGAGCTTTAGTTTCTTGCTTTCCCAAGTGGCGATCGGTTGGGTGTCCAGGTGGAAGAGGTGACAAAAGAGCGAGGGCACGGTCTGGTTTATTTCTGTATCTCCTTCTTCCGCCCACTACGCCTACACCCTTTGCTCAATAAACATTCCTGACTTCATTTTCGGGCTCTTTTTTTTTTTTGGCGTTTGAGGGTTGGGGTCGGGCGGGCGGACCCAAAGCACCTGGGCACCGTCGTCTCGGCGTGTGTTTCCGGCCGGATCCGTTTGCCGCAGGCCCGGGCGCCCCGCCCCCCTCCTCTCCCGGACCCTCTTCTCTCCCTTTCCCGGGCCTCGCTCCCCTTCCCGCCGCCGCCAGCTCCCCGGGATCCTTCAGAGGCCCCCGTCCCGCCGCCAGCTGGAACCGCGAGGGTAGCCCGGGGTCGTTCCGAAGTCGCCCGGACCTGAGAGGCTGCTGCACTGGGTACGGGGGCCAGCAGGAGGGCGGGGGCGTGCGCGGGCGGAGGGGCGGGGCCGGGGTCGGCGTTCAGGAGCCCCCTCGGGGGTCTCCGCGGTGGCGCGGACGGGGACCAGGATGGGCCGACGGCGAAAGAGAGGGCCGCGGGCCGGGGTGGATCCCTGGGGCGCTGGGGAGGGGGCCGTGGTGGTAAAGGGTGAGAGGAGGCGTGGAGGGCGGGCGAACACCTGGGGATCCGAGCGTCGCGGCGGGTTGGGCAGGTGTGGGCGACCCAGCCCGCGCAGTAAAGGCTCCCGGGGGACTGTGCAGGAGGCGCTGACGCCGAAGTCGGGGTCGGGGCCACGTAGGGGGGAGGGAGTGACCCGCAGGCCTTGGAGTGCGGCACAGGGACGCCCTGAGGGAGGCTCCCGTGGAGGACACGGGTGACCTGAGGAGGGCAGAGAGGGGCGTTGGAGAGGTCAGGCCGTGTGCGGAGGGGTAACGTGGTCCTGGGGCTGTGGCGGGCAGGAAGTTTTCAGAGGAGAGAGCCCCTGGGAGCTCCAGGGACACGGTCTGGAGTCCAGGGGTGGGTAGAAGGACTGCAGGAGAGAAACTGAGGGAGGGGAAGTGCAGTAGTTCCGGGCACGGCATATGCAAGGGGAGAGGCTGAGCAGGTGGGGCCGAGCCTCTCTCTTCTGTAACCCCCTCCTGTCTCTAACCCACCAGGCCTCAGTTACCCCTCCGGATGCTGGTGTTGCCGCCCCCCTTTCCGCGGCCCCAGGTGCTCCCCTCCGTTGAAGCCATGGAGGCTCCTCCCTCTCGGTCGGCCCGGTCCCCAGAACCAGGGCCGTCCTCCTCCACGGGTGCTCCCCGGACTTCGTCCCCCGCGCGGCCCAACCACTACCTGCTCATTGACACCCAGGGCGTGCCATACACTGTCCTAGTGGACGAGGAGGTGCAGAGGGAGCCTGGAACCCATGGGGCTTCAGCCCAGAAAAAGTGCTACAGCTGCCCCGTGTGCTCCCGGGTCTTTGAGTACATGTCTTACCTTCAGCGACACAGCATCACGCACTCAGAGGTGAAGCCCTTCGAGTGTGACACCTGCGGGAAGGCCTTCAAGCGGGCCAGCCACCTGGCGCGGCACCACTCCATCCACCGGGCGGGTGGGGGGAGGCCCTACGGCTGCCCGCTGTGCCCGCGCCGCTTCCGTGACGCTGGGGATCTGGCCCAGCACAGCCGGGTCCACTCGGGGGAGCGCCCCTACCAGTGCCCGCACTGTCCCCGCCGCTTCCTGGAGCAGAATACGCTGCAGAAACACACTCGGTGGAAGCACCTGTGAACCGGGCCGGTGGGGACTCTGGAACCTCTGGGGTGGAGACTGGATTCATGGCCCTCAGACGGCTGGATAAGAGCTGGAGGCTGGACAGATCAGCCTTATCACAGGGCTCGCCCTGCCTGAAATAGGGACTCCCAAGGTCCGGCAACCGGTGGTTTGGGGATGTGATGGAAACAAAACCTCAGGGCACAGGCTGGAGTTCGCTAGACATTGAAGGGTAGCCCTGACCGGAAGGGCAGGGAGTGCTGTGTGTTGAAATTCTGTGCCTCAAAAACATGCCTGGGGGTCATCAGGGATCAGCACCATCTTCCTGATGTCGGGAAGGGGCCCCGGGCCTGCCTCCCACCTGCCAACCGGGGACAGCCAATAAACATGATTTCCATTTTGAGCACCAGACGTGTTTTTGGAGAGGTTGTTTTGGACCATCTTTGCCCTCCCCGCAGCAGGCAGACCTCAGCTTGCCTGCCTGGGGCCTGGGAAGGCTGGCCTGGTGCTGTGTTGAAGTCCTGGTTCTGCTTCCCACTTTCCCACAGCCCCGGTCTAGGCAGAGTGATTTTCAAACTTAAAAAATCTTTTTTATCACCATCCACAGTTAAGAAACATATTAATATGACAACCCAATATACAGATACACAAAATGTGAAACAATTTTCTTCAATAACAGTTACTTTTTTACTTGCAGGGCATTCCGATATTTTAAAATCTATTATTTTAAATTGTTGGTCTCATCTACTATATTGAGTTCTCACCTAATGAACCTGCAGTTTGGAAAGCCCTGATCTAGGGCAGGTGGCTCCCCCTGGACTTGTTGATCCAGGCTGCAATTTATCGGTAAAGTGGAGGGGGCAGGGGAAAGAATGTGGTCACAAACGCCGAGGTTCTCCCTTTGCATGGTTCAAGCCACGTTGGCAGATGGCTGGCAACGTCCCAGAGCACGGATAGTAACGGAGAGCGGGAGGGGAAGCAGGTGGAATTGAGCCGAGGCTCGGCAGGCTATCTAGTGCCAGACTCTCTGTTGAGCCTCATTTCACTCCCCACCTCCTTTTGGAAGAACAAATCTGCCTACTTCTCAGAGAGAAAAAGGGCCTCCGCTTGACCGCCAGCTACACCGACGGAGCCGCCTTCCTGAGCCCCGTGGCCAGGCGCTGGGGTTGCGTTTTGCTTGTGTTCCATCCCTGCATTCCCGCAAGGAGCGTGCAGCTAGGGATTATGAGCTCCCCACCGCGGCCAGGGAGGGAGAGGGGCGGCCAGGACCCGGGTCTAGGTCTGATTGTTCCAAAGACAGCCGCCGGTCACCAACATAAGGGTGGGGAGTGGGTTCCCGGCCCCTATTTTCAGGGAGAAGGGTGAACCCCATCCTCGGGTACCTCGGGGCCTGCTGTGCTCAGATGCCCCGTGGGAGTTGCAGCAGCTTGCGGGGCTCCGCACCGGCCGCCCCCTAGGCATCTTCAAAGGGGACTTTCCCTTTGCCCGGCTTTTCTCTGCTGCCTCCTACCTCTGCACCCTGCCTCCCACCCGGGCCCCGACTCGCGCCACCAGCCTGGAGATGGGAATTTCACGATGCTCCCTGCCCGGGGCTCGCGGCGGGCGGGGTACAGTAGCAAGGGGCCATCGCGCAAGTGCGGTCCCCGGCCCCGGCCGCAAATGGCGGCCCTCGCGTGGGCGGAGGGCGCCTAGAGTCGGCGGAGCGCGGCGGGTGGGACCGCCCGACGTCCCGAGCCCCTCCCCGCCCCGAGGCTCGCCTCCGCGGCCGCCGCGCCCGCTTGCGGGTGTGTAGGCGCTTCCCTCGCTCCCTTGACAGTTTGCAGACGGTCCCCGGAGCCGGGCATGGGCGCCGCCGCTGGTCCCCGGGCCGGATCCCGCTCGCGGGTAGGTGAGCGCGCGGACCCCGGCCCCTCAGCCCAGGGCGCCTGCGGGCGGGGAGTAGCGCACGCCCCTGCAGGGACCCCATTCACCACCACCCCTCTCCCACAAGCGGAGGCCGCCCCCACGCATGAACTTCCCCCCACTGCGCAAGCGCCCAGCCCCCACCCACCACGGTGGAGGGGGGTCCTGCTCACCCAAGCGGCCGCGGGGTGCCCGAGGGGGGGGCTTGGCGCTGCGCTTGGGCTGACTCCCCATCCTGTGCCGAGAAGTTGGGGCCCCGTTTCCCCCTTCGGCTTCATGGACTGTGGTGAGGGTCCTTGGCGTTCAGGTCGGGGTGTCCCAGCTGTCGACCCCATGGGGAACCCAGAAATTCCGGGTCCCAGCCCCTCTTCCCTCAATGCGCCGGAGTCCAGGAGTTCCCAAGCTCAGCGGTTCTCAAGTCCTGGCCCCCACCTCCCTGGGGGTGGACCTGGAGCCCCTCCTCGCCCCTTCATCCATGGCTGTTACTTCTGTTCAGTGCCCCTGAGGCGCTCCACTGCCCGGGTCTGCCTCAAGCCGTGCCATGAGTGACCGGAATAGCCGGAGGAGGACAAGTGAGGAACCGGGGACCCCCTTCCCACCCGTGGTCCCAAGGCCCACCCTTTCCCCCAGGGCTGCTGTGGTTGGGGTCTGGCCCCGGTGGGGGGGAGAGCACCAGGCTTTCTCCGGGGTAACCCCGGCCTCTCCTCTCCAGTGAAGGATGATGAAGACTTTGAGATCTCCATCCCCTTCGACGAGACACCCCACCTAGACCCTCAGATCTTTTACAGGCTGAGCCCCTCTCAGGGAAACTTCGAGGGTGAGCTGTGGTAGGCACGGAAGGCCTTGAGTCAGGTGGGACGCCGGGCGCAGGGGTCCTGGGGTGTGAGGCCAGCCTGTCCCTGCTATGTCCCCAGAGCCTCCGGAGGCTGTGCCCCCCACCCTGGCCCTGATGAACGGTGTCAAGGCCCAGCTGCACCTGGCCCTGGAGAGGAACTCGTGGCTGCAGAAACGCATCGAGGACCTGGAGGAAGAGAGGGACTTCCTGCGATGCCAGCTGGACAAGTTCATCTCCTCCGCCCGCATGGAGGCAGGTGAGCAAGGTGTGGCCGGGGGAACCCCATGGACATGGTCCCCACCGTGTCCCACTTCCGAGCACCCTGGCCCCCAGCTCCCACCCTCTTCAGGACCACAGGCATTAGCCCCCCTCTTGGGTTGTCTCTGTGGGGTCCTGGCATTTAATGCTCTGTAATCCTCAGCCTGCCTTGGGGGCCCTTCCAGCTGTCCCAGGTCTCTTATCCCTATTGGCTCCACCAAATTCTGCCTGCCCCAAGCACCCTGACATCTGTGCCCCCAGGGACTTCTGGGATTCCCTGGTTCTTCACTCCAGCCTCGTCTTTGCAAGGACCTGAGAGTCCAAATCTCCAGCTTCCTCCCACACCAGCTTGATGGTCAGGGCACCCGTCTCCCCACCTGCCCTGTCCCCTACCCTTGCTAATTAAAGCTCCTTTCCTACTGAAGACCCTAAATCCCTTCCTGACAGAGTCAACCTCTTTCCTTAGACCTTACTTGGTGGGGATCACAGCATGTTACCCCCCAGACTCTGCCTGGCTTCCCAGGGTTCCCAGCACACCCTGTTCTCTTGTTCCGTTCTAATTCACAGCCAGTAGCCCCCCAGTGAGCTCCAAGAGTTGGCTCATTAGTCCCCTTCCACAGCTGATCCCCTCCCCCACCCTAAGGCTGAGCCTGTTGGCAGCCTCTCTTCTCATCTTCTGGGAATTGCTGAGTGTTCATCCTGTTCAGTTTACCTCCTCCCCCCCACTGGTTGGGTCCAGGGGCCTTTGGGTTTTCCTGGGGGACCCAGCACCAGGCCTCCTTCCCTCGGGTTCAGAGCCCCAGTTGGCTTCTTGAAGGCAGCTGCTCTCAGCCAGCCAGACTCAGGGGTCTGTGCTCTGCCAAGGGCTTGTCTGCCTCCAGGTTTCTCGGCTCCGCTCTTCTGGAGCTCCTACTGGGGTTCCCAGAAAACCCCCTCTGCTATGGAAACCCCAAGTAGCCACAGACTCGTTTTGGTCTGCAGCCCTTACCCAGAGGCCTCGGACACCTGAAATCTGGCCCCACCAGGTCTCCTGCAGGCGGCTACTGAGGAGCTCGCCCAGGCCTACTGCAAACATTCCCACCATGGCCCCCTGCCCCCAAAGCCCAGAGGATTCTACCACTTTATCAGAGGTCATGGCGGGGACCCTGGTCCTTGTTGGAGACCCTAATTTTGGGAAGTCCAGCCCCTCCCCTTCCTGGGGACCCAGTCCCTCCCCGTTGTTTCCCATGGGAATGGTGGTGAGGCCTCCTGCATTCTCTTCCCTCCCCTTCCTGCAGTTCACGCGCGTCTCCCTCCTCCCGTCCTTGCAGAGGACCACTGCAGGGGGAAGCCGGGGCCCCGGCGTGCTGAGGGCGAGGCCTCGGAGCCCGAGACGGCAGCCTCTTCGCTGAGTGCGGGGTCTGAGGAAGGCAGTGCCGGCGAGAGGGACAGGCAGAGGCAGAAAGGAGGTGCCGCTCGGAGGCGGTTTGGGAAGCCCAAGGCCCGGGAGAGACAGAGGGGTGAGTGGGGGTGCACCGGCCAGGGGTGGGGTGGTGGTGGGGGGCGCGGCAGGGCACCATCTCCCGGCCTCAGTATCCCTGTAAAGAGACTGGCTCTGGGGCCGTCTCTCTCAGCCTGGATGGGTTTGGTCAGGACTGAGTTGAGGGCGCGAGGAGAGGGGCTCTGGACCTCTGTTCTTGTTCTCTCCTCCTCATCTCTGGGGCCTTCCTTCTCCAGTTTCCCACTAGGCCCACTTCCATGTACTCTGTCTCTCTTTCATTTTTGTATTCTCCTGCTTTCCATTTTGTTCACCTGTCTCTTTCTATATTGGGCTCATCTCTGCCTCCCTCCATCTTGATCTTTTCTGACTCCCTCTCCTTTCCTCTTTACATGCCCTTCACCCCATCTAACTTTCTCCCCCATACTTGCTCTCCCATGTCTACCCTGCTTCCCCCATGTCTCTCTCTGCCTGTCTCTCAACTCCTCCATGTTTGCAACACTGTCCTCTCCATGTCTCTGTCCCCTCACGTCTGTCTATCCCCCTCACTTCTGATGCTGTCCCCCACCACCTGCAGTGAAGGATGCTGACGGTGTCCTCTGCCGCTACAAGAAGATCCTGGGCACCTTCCAGAAGCTGAAGAGCATGTCGCGGGCCTTTGAACACCACCGTGTGGACCGCAACACCGTGGCCCTAACCACTCCCATCGCCGAGCTGCTCATCGTGGCCCCTGAGAAGCTGGCCGAGGTGGGCGAGTTCGACCCCTCCAAGGAGCGGCTGCTCGAGTACTCCCGCCGCTGCTTCCTGGCCCTGGATGACGAGACGCTCAAGAAGGTGCAGGCGCTAAAGAAGAGCAAGCTGCTGCTGCCCATCACCTACCGCTTCAAGCGGTGATCTGCCTGTGGCCCCCAGCTGGGGTCCCACACGGGTACTCTCAACCCCCCCGACCCTGTTTCCCCCACCCACCCTCCCCAGCACCCAGGCATGTGTGCGTGAGGGGCGCATCCCTCCCCAGGGCCTCGATGGGACAGGCGGCAGTTCTGCAGCTTCCGCTCGCGCCCCAGGTCCCCTGTACATAGGTCTCCCTGCTCGCCTCTCACACTCCTGGCCTTCTCCTGCCCTCATTCCCTGGGCCAGACTCTGAAGAGCTACTGCCCAGGGGCCTGATTCTGCCCTTCCCTCTCCAGACAGCAGTGCCCGTCCCGCCCTCACTGGGCACCTTTCCTCCCTGGTAACTGGGAACCACTCTGGGAGTGCCACCCTCTCTCCTCGGGGCCAGAGGGACTGTATAGACTCGTCTCCACCACCACCCCCAGGAGCTCCCCACCCGCCTTCCGGGACCGCCCCTGTCTCACTCCCTGTGAGACAGAGAATTATTCAGAGAATTTAAATTAAAGTGAGTCGAGAGAATTTGGAATAAAACAGGCCCCAGCCTCTTCCTAGGAGGGGGACGTGGTTAGAAGGGGGTGGCTGTTGCCATGAAGATGGTGACGGGGGCTCAGGGGGGTTTCAGGGAGCGGGCGGCCAGGCGGGAACTGGGTGATGGGGAAAGGCAGGGTGTAATTAGCTCCCCGGAGGCAGAGGTAGGAGGGGAAGAAGCAGCTGCGCCCCCAGGAATTCTGAGGGGACAGAGGCTCCAGAGAAGGAGCGTAACCCTAGCTTCCAGGCTATCTGGAAACAGGTGCGGCGGCAAGAGGCGGGACCCAATGACCTCTAGCTCAGGAAGCCTCCGGCGACCAGGGACTCTTTCGGAGGACGCTTCCGCCAGCCCGCCAGGGGGCGCTAACGCCAGGTTACCAGTCTTCAGGAAAGTGGGCGGTGCACCGCTTCCTGCGCCTGCGCGCTGGGGAGAGCGTGCAAACGTGGTTGCCAAGAGCAACCAGGGGAGGGCGGCCTTGCTTAACGGTCGGGAATTAGGGACCTTCACTGCAGGAAGGGAAAATCTCGCGCAAGCGCGCAGCGGTTCTGGTGTCCGTCTCCCTACCCGGGCAGTGAAAATCTCGCCTCAGACCGACCTCTACGCAAGCGCAGTTACCGAGCACGCGCCCCGCCCCTTCCATTCCGCGCAGGCGCAAAAAGGCGCGCTGGCAACTCCGCAGCTACCGCGCGCACCCATCGCCTGGCTCCTTGCTTTTGTCTCACGCAACCTTCTTAGCCCCTTCACGAGATCGACCCTTCTTTTCTTCCACTCTCCCCACCCGGAGGCCAGGTGCGGGCAGCCGGGACCCCGCCCCTAATCGTGTCCCTTCCTCAGACCCACCTCTCCTCCGTCCTCCCTCCCTGTTCCGTTCCCGAAGCCGGAAGGAGCCGAAGCGCCAACGGAAAAAGCCGAAGCTGTTCACCGCCGGTAAGGTCTTCCCGAAGTGGTGGCGGAAGGAGCCGAAATTATCCGAGAAGGGAGGAGCGAGCAAGTGGACTATCTCAAGCTTGGAATTGAGCTTAATCGCTGGCGAAGCCCGAGGACGAGTGCCGGGAACCTTCGGAAAGTGCCTAAGTCCGGGACGGTTAGGGTTGTCGGAAGTAGCCGATTGCTTGGAGAAGGCGGGAGGAGAAGACAGGGGAAAATCTGCGGAAGAAGCCAAAGATTGGGACAGTTTGAATTGTCACAAGAAGCCGAACCTTTAGAGGGGGCTGGGAGCGGAGGAACGTGAAGAACTACGGAAACACCCGAACGCTGAGGAGCTAATCTCAAAAGTTACGGGAACCTGAGAAGCCGGCAAAACCCTCGCTTCGGAGGTTTCCGGAAGCAGCCGAAGCCGCCGCCTCCGGACCCCTTCCTCTGCCGTCCGGAAACAGCCGACGCGTTTCCGAGCGAGGCTCTGGGGGCGGAGCAGCTCGCGGGTTGGCGGGCGGGGAGAAGGGGCGGAGCCGGGGCGGGGCGGGGCGGGTTGCCGGGGTCTTGATTAGGTAGGAGGTGGCGAAGCGCCGGCGGTGGCCGGAAGTATCCGAAGCAAGCGGCGGAAGTAGCCGAAGCGGCCGGAGCGGGCGGGCAGCAAGGCGAGGAGAGAGCCGCACAGGGCCCTACGCGGCCGCCCCAGCATGTCGGACTTCGACGAGTTCGAGCGGCAGCTCAACGAGAATAAGCAAGGTGAGAGCGCTGGGGTCGTAGGGCGGCGGTCGGGGCGGCTCTCCACTTCCCTCCCTGGCCCCCCGCCATTTTCCTCCTCGTTCCCCCCCTCCTCCGAGGGCCGCGCAGTGCCCCTCCCCCGCCCGGCGCCGCGCGCCTCGCTCACGTGACAGCCCGCGTTTCGCCGCGCGCGGCTAGAGAAGGGGGCGGTGGGCGCGGGCCCGTGACGCATGCGCGCTGCCGCACCTGTCCCACGTGGCCCCGGGCGGAGGCGGTGCGGGGACCCATGCGCGAGCTCGCGAAGTGGCTTGACGCGACTTCTTTTCCTTGGAAGGAGATTATGTTAGGGCCCGTAATCCCTCCTTTTCTCCCGCTGTCCTGGCGGCACTTCCGCTTCCGGCCCGTCCGGGTCTCCACGCCCCCTTTGTTTCCAAAATGGCGGCTGTGCGCGCGGCCCCCTTCCTTCATTCACGTGGTGAAGGCCGAGCTGCGTGTCCCCGGCCCTGCGCGTTAGGCGCCGCCGAGGCTCGTGGAGGCCGTGCGGCTCTCGCCCACTCCTTTTGCGTGATTTCCTGAGACCTTGTCCGCCAGGGTGTTTCTGCGCTCGGTTGGTCGCGGGGCGCTTGTCTCCCTGCCCCTTCGTGGTAGCACTCTGCTCGCACGTACATCCTGCACACGTGGGGGCTGTTGGCAGCCCTGACAATACCAACGTGCGGTGTTTATGTTTATTTCCCATCTCTTCCCTACTTGGGAGAAACTCCAAAACCTGTTGTATCCCAAACTGAGAGCACCCAGTCGTGGCCTCGTAAATCTTAGCACAGAATAAGGAAACTGAGGTTTCGGCTAAGAGTGACCTGGCCCAGTTGGGTAGAATTGGGCAGGGTGGGACGAAAGTGCCCCTCAGGTGGCGCCAAGGATCGTGGCAGTCAGAACAAAGCGCGGGGCCCTGCTGGTGCTGGTCAGCTTAGGGGTTCCAAGGAGGTTAGACTCAACAAAGTCGGTAGGTTCCTGTACTTACTGTCTCCTTATTTTGGTTTAAGAGTGAAGAAAATGAAGCGTAGGGAAGACGGGATTTGGGTCTCTTGGATCTCTTGGTGGTTGGGGCTTGCGTTGCCCCTGTCCCTAGTTGGAGCCTTTTCTCCCGCCGTTCTTCAGCGGACTGAATGAGGGTTCAGGAATTGTCTTTTGATCCTAGGCTATACTTGGACGGGGTGGGGATGGGGGCGGGGGCTGGGTTAAAATCCACTGCCTAGGGAGGGTATAAGGTTTACCGAGTGCCCAGGGTATATGCGTCCCATACTGCTTAAAAGAACAGGCTGTGGAGGTAAGCACGCGGGTGTCTTTAAATACTTGATTGGTTGCTTAGTGGCTGTGCTACTCTAATACCTTTGTAGGAGACTGGGTATCGTAATTCTTCTGTCACAGGGATTTTGAGAGCATTAATACGGGCGTTGGTGATGATATTGTGATTAAAACCAGTGCTTGCTATGTGCCATGCACTTTTTTCTACGCTTTGTGTGGTTCTTTGTCCTCTTAACAGCCCCATGAGGCAGGGATTTCCGTCTCTTTGCAGAGGAGGAGCCCAAGGCTTAGAAAGCTTAGACTTTTTCATAACTTAGCTGATCAGAGGCAGAGCTGAGGTTAAACAGGCTAACAGGTAAAGAGTTTGGCATGTGCCTTGGCATACACTAAGTGCCTAGTAAATGGTATTTGTTCCAGTATAATGTGTATTAAGAGAGGCAGATCTCCCACTCAGATCTCTAGAAGTTGGAGCTCAAGAAGCACAGGAAAAGGTGCTTTTCAGATGCCATTCCGCCAAGTCCTGGTTCCTCTTTTAAAGACGAGTTAACCAGATCTTAGAGGTTAAGTTGTGTTTGCCTGGTTCTATATAGTTGGTAAGCAGAAAATCTGATAAGATGCTGAGCTGTGGTTGGCTGCAGGGCCCATATCCATTCCATTACGTAGGACTGCCAAGTGGAGCTGCTTGAGTCGTCCTTGGGGCTCTTGATATGTGCTTCTTGGCTCTTCTGGGGTGATCCCACTGGTTGGGAACCTCCTGGTTGGGGAGGCCAGGCCCTCAGACCTGGCTCGTCCCCTGGGTTGACAGAGCTGCTCCCATGCAGCACCTGCACAGAGCATCGTGAATCAGCTAAGCTCCCTGTCTCACCTGCATGTCCAGAGAGAGCGCATGTGAGAGAGCGCACACTGAGCTCCCTGCCTGTGAGTCTTTGTCTCCACGGGCTGGGCTCCCCGCATCTCTAGGTTCCAGCCCTGCCTTGTGCACCTGTGTCTCTCCAGGGCATTATTTGTCTTGTCTGTGTCCCAGGCACCCAGCAGGTGTCACTGCTTCCTCTGTGCATGTCCCTTTCTCTTTCTTTTGCTGCCTCAGAGCCTTAGCAGTAGGAAAGGCCCTTGGGGCTCACGGCCTGCCCGTTTACAAGGATGGAGGTCTGAGTCCCAAAGCCCCCAGCCAGAGCTTCCGAGGCCACTCCACTCTGCTGGCTCCTTGTTCTCCATTCCCAAATCCAGTCTTTTTTTTTTTTTCTTTTTTTTTTTGCCTTCAGGGACCCTGTTAAGGGAGTGTGGTCTGGTGCTAAGCTGTACTCGCTGACATGAGAGTTCAGTTTCAGGTTTCACTATTTCCTGGCTTTCTGGTCTTTGGCAGATCACATAAATTGTGAACCTCCGATTTCCTTATGTATTACCTGAGTCCAGCAGGGTTTTCCCAAAGTGGAAGTGAGGATTAAGTGCAAGAAAGTGAATTAGCAAGTTCTGGTTTTGGGACGCATTCTTGCAATGTTTGTTACTATTTTTTTTTTTTCTTTCTGAGGTACATATTTTTCTGAAGTTGTAGTGAGGTGTATTTACCAAAAAAAAAAAAAAAAGAAAACACACCATTTTTAATTACATTGGAAGAAAACATGAGACCAAATGTTGATGTTGAGGCTGAGGCCCCTTTGCCACTGCCCTTAAGAGGCACATGTTGCAGTCTGAGTGTCTGCATGTGTTCATCTCTCCCTTTGTGCCTGACGAGTGGTGTTCTTGAGTCCAGGCTGAAGCGTGAGGGTCTCCCAGGCCTCGGGCTCCTGCAGTTCTCATCCACTCTGGCCTTCAGTTTCCTACTCTGAAATGGAGGGTGAGGGTGGTTAGCCTCCACCCCCAAGTGCCCATCTCCCTTTTTTGGAGGGTAAAGGGTCTGTTGGGAGTAGAGGTTTCTGTGGTTTGTTAGCAAGGCTGTGCTCCCTTTCTGGGCCCTCTCCTCCTCTCCTGAGGGTGGTGGGTGGGAGTTTTCTCTGCCAGCCTACCTCCTGGAGACAAGTGAGGGGTAGGTGGGTGGGGAGAGCTGAGCCTCCTCCAGAGCTGTCACAGACACTAGCCCCTGCCCCAGCCCCTCCTGTACTTGGGCCGGGTTTGAGAGAGCGAGGCTGGGGGAGTGGGGTGGTTTGGGGTTCCTGAGGATGCGCTCCTCTCCCCACATCCCAAGGCAGGCTGGGCTTGGCTTTCCCCTTCAGCCTGCAAATTGAGAAAGAGGAGCTGCCCTCCTGGGGGGAGGGCCTGCTGTGTGGTTCACCTGGATGGGAAGGCAGCGGGTCAAGTTTCCTTACTTCCTGAGGTATCAGGTCCTGCCTGGCACCTGATCCCAGGGCCCAGCCGAGGGCTCACTGTGTGGCTTCAGGAATATGTTGGGTATCCTGATTTCCCAGCCTCTAGTCCTGCCCTTCGAGGGGGACTGGGAGCCAGCATCCCATCTTTTCTAGCTCCCCAGCTCTCTTGAGCACCTTTGGGTGGCTCACACCTGGGGCATTGCCAGGCCCTATCCCCTCGGGGTCTGTGGGCTCGTTTGTGGACCTGGGAAGCTGCCCATCTTCCTTCCACCAAAGCCCTGGCCTTTGGGGGTGGCCTTCCGGGGCTGGGGACGTGGCAGGGTGGGCTGGACCCCCTGTCCTTCCTCAGCTCAGCCCCCTCCCCCTCCCCTTCTGCCCAGAGCGGGACAAGGAGAACCGGCACCGCAAGCGCAGCCACAGCCGCTCCCGAAGCCGTGACCGCAAGCGCCGGAGCCGGAGCCGTGACCGGCGCAACCGGGACCAGCGGAGTGCCTCCCGTGACAGGCGGCGGCGCAGGTACCGGGTGGGGGACAGCCCGGGTCCTGGGAGCGGCCCGGGTGCTCCGGGCCTGCCCTTCATGGCTTGTTTTCTCTGGGGGAGGCATCTGCAGCTTAGTGTGTCTTGAGCTCAGTTTTTTCCCTTGTGTTTCTGGGTTTCTGTGGTGCTGGGGGTTTGTTGGGGGCACTCAGTTCTTTATCTTAGAGCTTTATCTGGAAACAGATTTGACTTGTTTCTTTCACGAGGGCTTTCTCTGGCTCTCTTTGAGGGCAGGTTTCTTCTTTTTGACCCTCTCTCTGTGGTCTCAGTGCCTGACAGTCTTCCAGGGCCTGGGTTCTGCCTCTTGGCTCCTGGCAGAAGGGAGGTTCTTGGATGGGGCAGTGTCTGCAGCCAGGGGCTGCTGCCTTGCTCAGGTGTTGGGTTTCTGACCTTCTGCTGCCTCGTCCCTCCCTGGGCTCCCCTCTCTGTCCTTAGCCCCTTTTAGCTGAGGAGGGGGTTACTTGGAAATCCGCCTTCCTCCTCCCCTCTTAGTTTCTCCAACTAGAAAGTGGCCTGGCCCGGCCTTTTCCTCCTCTCCTCCTTCCACTTCCTTTGTCCTGGGGGTGGGGGTGTTTTGGGGGGTGGGGAATGGCAGGGCCGAGGGGCGCCTGCTTGCTGCTTGTTCCCCTCTGCCCTGCCTCTAGCCCTGGGGGCTCAGTGCCCTTGGGAGGGGGTGTGGTGTGTGGGGAAGACGAGGGTCACCAGTCACCCCTGCCCATGCCTTTCCCTCCCACCCCCAGCAAACCTTTGACCAGAGGCGCTAAAGAGGAGCACGGTGGATTGATGTGAGCGTCTCTTGCCTGTCCCCCTCACCCTGAAGTCCGCTCCCTCCCTCCTGCACACCCTGCCCTTCCCTTGCCCAGCCCTGGCCCAGAGCACTGGGGAAGAGCTTTCACCTGCCTTGCCTGACACCAGCATTCCGCCCACCCTGCCCAGCCCCGGACGGTGTCCTCTCCCCGCTGGAGAGATGGCGCCTGCGCTTGCGGGGGAGCCGAGGAGGAGCCGGGGTGGGGGGCCTGTGGGCCCGCCGGTGGTCAGACTGAGGTCACCCTGGCCTGCTCTTCCCCTCCTGCCTCCCAGCCGCTCCCCCCGCCATGAGAAGAAGAAGAAGGTCCGCAAATACTGGGATGTGCCCCCCCCGGGCTTCGAGCACATCACCCCCATGCAGTATAAGGCCATGCAAGGTAGGCCTCTGGGGAGCTGCTGCCGATGTGGGGCGGTAGCACCCCAAGTATGTGCTTGCGGGGCGATCCAGGAGCAGGTTTCCATTCAGACCCCTAGCGTTTCTGGCCTCTGCCTCTTGGCAGTTGCCCCTGGAGGAAGAGATGATCTGAGTGTGGAGGACGCCCCCAGTGGATGCCATCAGAGGAGACCTGCCTCTTAGAAGCAGTGTCTGCAGCCCCTGGGCGGGACCCCACACTGGAGGTGGGGATTTGGGGGAGGCACAGGGATCTGGGAGGAGGGTCGGGAGGAACTGGGGCTGGGGCTGGGGCATTTTTGGGGCGAGCGCTGAGCCATGGTCCCTGAGCTTGGGGCGAGAGCAGCCCTGATGTTGTTTGCTCGTCTTTCACCCTCTTCAAGCTGCGGGTCAGATTCCGGCCACCGCCCTTCTCCCCACCATGACCCCAGATGGTCTAGCTGTGACCCCGACGCCCGTGCCCGTGGTCGGGAGCCAGATGACCAGACAGGCTCGGCGCCTCTATGTGGGGAACATCCCCTTCGGCATCACTGAGGTACTGCCCTGCCCCTGCCCCCGCCCCTCCCTCTCCCCGCTCCCCCATTCCTTCCTTTGACCCCCCCTCCCCAAACCTGCACGGGTCAGACTCTGCTCCTGCAAGACCCCCCGGCCCCCTCCCAGACGGACCGATGGAGTTGAGCCAGCCAGGGGCCGGGCTGGGGGTGGCCCTCCCCTCCCTCCTCTTCCCGCCTCCCGCCTCCCCCTCCTCCAGCAGCCCAGGGATCACACACACACGAAACACACTCCCTCCCGGAGAGGCAGGCAGGAGACTCAGTTCACAGACGCACACGCGCCCGCAGCGTGTTCCTGACGTGCCTCTCTCCTCTGCGCCTGTCCCCCGTCCTCTCCCACACCCCTCCATGGTCGCTGCTCTTTTATTTTTGATTGCCCCGACCTCTGCCCTGTCCCGCCTTCCCCACCTCTCCTCTCCCTCCCCTTTCCCCCACCCCTTCCCGTGGCACCCCCGAGAATCCCGAGATCAAAGAGTTGTTTCCATTTCTCTTTAAAGTGAAATATTGTGGGGCTGAGATCCCTCGTAGCAACAAAAAGTTTGCTACCATCGTCGAAGGCAAGTAAGGTCCATTCTGACTTTCTCAACCTGCACTTTGCTACATTTGATAAACCAGCCCCCGGACTCCAGGGCCAGGTCCCTCCACATCACTCTTTTTTCCTCCCCTCCCATCCCCGCCCTCCCCCCACTCCGTCCTCCCCGTGGCTCCTCTCGCATTCTCAACCTCCTCTTTGCTCCTCTGCCTCGGTCTCCCTTTCTGTTCCTCGTTTCCTCCTCTGACCCTGGGTCTCCCTGATCCTGACTCCTTTTTCTTTTCTCCTTTCCAACCATTTTCCTGTCTTTTTGTTGCCATTGGATGTTTTTCTTTTCTTATGTTTGTCCTTTTTATCTCTTGTATATGATGTTGTGCCGTTTTTTCTTTCCCTGTTGTTATTTTCTGTGTTTTTTCTGGAAATGCTCTTCTTTTTCCTGATTGTCTGGGGCCCCTTTGGCTCTCCCTTTGCACCTTCTCTTTTGTCTTCCCTGTTTGCTTCTATCTCCTGGCCCCTTGCTGTTTCTTCCACCATTTCTTCCCCTCATCTCCCCTTGCTTTTGTTTCTACTTTTGATCTCTGTACCCTCCCTCTGCCGTATTCCACTTGCCCCCTTCCCTTTCCCACCCCCTTCCCTTCCCTCATCCCTCTCCCCTGCCCCCACCCCCTCTGTGTCTCCCTCTCTCACCCTCCCTCCTCTCTCCACCTCCCTTCCCCGCCCCCCTGTCTCCTCTCCCCCCTGCAGGAGGCCATGATGGATTTCTTCAATGCCCAGATGCGCCTGGGGGGACTGACCCAGGCCCCTGGCAACCCGGTCTTGGCTGTGCAGATTAACCAGGACAAGAATTTTGCCTTCTTGGAGGTGAGCTGGGAACATGTCAGGAAGCATGTGCTATGTGAGGACCGAATCCCTTCCACGGGCTGTGCCTCCGGTGCTGCCTGTGTGCCCGGGCCTGCCCCTGTGTTTCTGCAGCAGCAGCTTGCCTCTGTCCCCTGGCTCTGGCCTCTCTGCAATCCGTTCTTCCCTCTAGTTCCAGGGTGAGCTTTGCAAGATAACAGTCCGATCCCAACTCTGGCTCGCCTTTGCTTTCTGCTCACCTTGGCCTCTCAAGACCTTCCTGCCCTAGCTCCCCACACTGGGGCTGCCCCGCACTCGGGGCCTTGGCTAGCTGATTCCTGAGTAGCTTGCTCATCAGACATTCAGTTCTTTGTGGGCTGCCAGTACTTTCGTAAAATACAGTAAGCATGCTGCAGTAACAGTAGGTTGCTGTAAGAGTTCGTAGTTCTCACTTTTTGTGCTCACCTCTTTATGGCCCAGTACTGGTGGGCAGCCTGTGCTTTGAGTAGCATTGCCTTAGACTTTGGCTCTTAAAACTCTCTTCCCCGTTTTAATTAGATTACTCTTGTTATACTCTCTCAGCACTTGGCTTTGTTCCTTTTTGTACTTGTTACAACTTGTGTAACTTCTGTGCTTGTGCTCAGTGTTGGTGAATTTCATCACTAGAGTGTGAACAGGGATTTTGGGCTGGTCTTGTTCCCCTGGTGTTTGTCCTGGTGCTAGCACGAGGCCTGGCTGTGGCATTTGTTCAATTAATGGCTGCATGAGAGGCAGGAAAGGGCGGGTACAGGTCCCAGAGGGATCAGGGGTAGCTGAGCAGCACCCAGGCCCACATCCTTCACTGCCCTCTTCTCCTTCCTTCAGTTCCGCTCCGTGGACGAGACTACGCAGGCCATGGCCTTCGATGGCATCATCTTCCAGGGCCAGTCTCTGAAGATCCGCAGACCTCACGACTACCAGCCCTTGCCCGGCATGTCGGAGAACCCCTCTGTCTACGTGCCTGGTGAGCGGACATCAGTCCTGGGCTTCCTCCCCCGCCCTCTTTCTGTGTTGCACCCTCTCTTTCTTGAGCTCAGTTGATGCTGCCTAGAAAAGTGTTTTGGAAGTGCTTTGAGATTTATGTGCCATCTTGTCTGATTCACTCTAGCTTTTTTGAGCTGGATGTGGCACTTGGGGAACAGAGAGGATGAATTGTGGTCTGCTTGAGGACCCAGAGCTCATTGGTGGCAGAGCCAGGACTGACTGTGGGTGCTGATGGGAGCAGGGGGCTTGGGACCTACGTCTCATTCCTGCCTGTGCCCCCTGGCTCTGGGAGGGGGTGAAGGACCAGTATCTCTGAACCTCGGGCTCCCCAGTCAGGGCTGTACTCAGTGTGTGCACCAGTTAGCAAAACATCCACAGGCTGCCACTGTGGAGCTGCACGTGGCTGTCCATTCAGTGTTTCCAAGCGTTTCCCTTGAGTTCCTGCTCTGGGGCTATTCCCCACAGACCTGTTCAGTATTGTCCCCGAGTGGCAGAGAATAGCGTGGCCCCAGGGGTCAGTCAGCCAACGTTTTTGTGAAGACCCAGGTAGTAAGCATTTTCAGCTTTGCAGGCCGAACAGTCTCTGCTGAAACTACTCCACTCTCCTTCTGTAGTACGAAAGCCGTCAAAGGCTATCTGTCCGTGAGCGAGTCTGGTTGTGCTCCTGTGTACTGTAACACATGCAGCCTCTGAAATGTGAATTTGGACCTTTGCGAGTTGTGACATAGTCTTCAAAAAATGGAAACTACTTAGGCTTGCAGGCTGTGTGGAGACAGGACAGACCTGCCCCCCAGGCTGTGGCTTGCCAACCCCTGTTGTGGGCAGATGGGATAAGTGAAGACTTAGGCTTATTTGAGACCTTCTTGGGCTGCTTGATCACTTTGGGGTGAGGGGGCTGGTGCCGCTGGGCCCCGGGAGCTGTGTCAGCTGAGTCAGGGCGAGCCCTGGTGCACTGCGTGGCTGGGGTGGAGGAGGCCAGGCCCTCCGGACCGGGGAAGGTGTGTGCCGCTGCTTGAAGCTCAGCACTGAAGGCGCCTTGGAAATGGAGTCAGCTTTTCATTCCACGAAGCAGGGGACTCAGCTTGGGGCCCTGACTCTTCAAATGCTTTTTGCCATAACGGTTTTGATAAATTCAGTGTATCTTTTTTTTTTTGACTGAGGTATAACATATAATTGAGGTGCTGTGATCTGAGTGGATAGTTCAATGAGTTTTTACATCTTTGTTTGTCCACTTAGTCATCTTCCACGTCAAGCTGTGGAAAATTTCCTTTGTGTCTTTTCCTCGTAAATTTAGCATGTTTGGTTACACATGCAGTCCGCTCACCTGCTGCGCGCTTACTGTGCCTCGGGCATTGTGCTGAGTGCGGCCTGTGTTATCTTTCGAAAGCCACAGTGGTCCTGTAGCGTGGGCTGCCATGGTGTCTGCTGCCTGTTTTTGTGTATAAAGCTTTATTGGCACAGCCATGGTCATTGGTTCACAGTCTGGCTGCTTCTGCACTGCCGGGGCTGAGTTGAGTGAGTAGTTGCAGCAGAGACTGTGGCCTGCAAGGCAGGAAAGATCTGCTACCTGGGCCTTCGCTGGGAGAGTTTGCCGACCCTGCTGTAGGAGACAGAGGAGATGGAGGCAGAGGTGAAGGAGAGCGTGGGGCCGTGAGTTTGGTGGAGTTGCTACACTGAGCTCTAGGTTGTTTGGTTCCCGCGTCCAGGCTTAGCCACTTCCCTGTGCTGCTTCCTCCGTTTCTCTGTGGAAAACAGGAACCCTGCACATGCAGGGGCTTTTGATCATCTTTCCTTTATTGCACGCCCTTTTCTAGAGGTAGCTGTTGACTGTGGTTAAACACAGAAAAGTCATCCATCAGTTTTTTCTCTCTGGGATGTCCCTTCCCACAGAGGCCTGGTTGCCCAGCTCTGCCTGTGATTGGGTGGACAAGTTCAGTTCTGGGAGAGACTGCAGGAGTGTGATTTGGCTGTTCTAGTTTGAGCGTTCTCTGGTCCAGCTTTACCCACCATGAAGCTGGCGTTTTGATCCTCCCATCAATTTCACTACAAAAAGAGACTAAAAGGAAAAAAAGCCAACACACGTTCATGATTGAAAAAACAAACTCAGGAACACGGAAGGAAATGTTTTTTGCTTGATGGAAGGATATCAGCCTGTAATTAAGTACACATCATATGTAGTGGCGAAACATGAAATGCTTCTCGAGTTTCCCATTGATGCCAGGAGCAAGGCAAGGCCACCCAAGTCAGATCCATCTCTTCAAGGCTGACGTGCTTGAAAGTAGCCAAAACTCCAGTTCCGAGGCAGGCCAGGGCCCACAGGTTCAGATCCGTCCTCCACACGGTTGCCCTTCGGGCACCGGCTGCAAACCTCATTTCTGGCCAACAGGCTGCGAATTTGGGTATTCCCACCAGCTCCTCGGGTTCAGTGGAATGACTCACTGAGTTCACTTAAAATTAGGAGTATAGACCTGTCATAGCAGAAGGATACAAAGAAGCCACCTAAGGGAGAGATGTGTGGGGTGAGGGGATGGGGCGTGTGACCCTCCAGGCACAGTGCTGTGATCTTCCTATCCTGTCAGTTATGGAAATGCCCCCCTTGTTTCCTGATCCTAGTTTATGTGGGGTCTCCTTACACTGGCCTGGTGGGTGGAATTGCTCCCTCTCCCCAGAGGTCCAGGAGGTTGGCTGAGTGGGCTGGTACCAGGCAGCCCTGACCCCCGACCCCCAGTCCCATGACTGCTCTGGCTGTTGTGGCTGGTCCCCGCAAGAGTGCAGGAGTTATCTGGTTGGCAGATGAACTGTCAGGTGTGGGCCCTGTGGCCCATCAGGAACTGGGTGTAAAGACCAGCCAAGCTTTGCTACATATGGGATCTTAGTCAACTCTTTTAAGACCAAAAGAAATGAGATATAAAGAAGGAGCAGGAAGAACCAGGCCTTTATTTGAAAGCAAGAGGATGCTAGTCTTTTAATCTGTGAATCGGTTTTGCCCTGAGCTCTGCCTTGAGCCAGCACTCACTGCTGAGGGCTCGGGATGAGTGGACGGCCTCTGCTTCCGGAGGCTCAGAGCCCGGGGGCTTAGCCTCCCCATGAGTGAGACTTTTGTTGTCCTAGGCGCAGTGGTCAGTGCTGGGGACAGAGCAGTGCACACGGCAGACCTGGTCTGACTGCCCATGAGGTGACAGTGAAGGGCTGGGGGTCTGGGGAGGGCCTCCGGGGAATAGAGGGCAGGCTGTAGAGCTGGGTTCTGAAGGGTGAGAGGTGCGTACCAGGTAGCCAGTGTGAAGGAGAGTGTTCCAAGGGAGGACAGAGGTGTGGGCAGGGTTGTATCAATGCTTTCCTGGCTGTGTGACCTGGAATGAGTCATTAGGATTGGGCAGGCCTGGGTTAGAACCTCCACAACTGCGTTCTTGCCTTGGGCAAGCTGTTCAGCTTTACCTCCTCGTTTGCAGAATGGGGAGTGCCGGTGGTTCCTCCCGGCAGTTGGGAAGGTTCACCGTGTGGTGGGCCCTGGATGGGTTCTGAGTGGGGCTGACACAAGGACATGGAATAGCAGGCAGCAGCCCTTGAGCTCCCTGAAGGAGAGTTGTCGGTGCCAGGCTCCACCACGTTGCATGCATGGAACTCAGGATGTTTTTGGAGGTTTGGCACTCTGCATAGTCATTTTGGTGCATCCGTTATTCTCAGCCACCTCATCAGTTGGCTGAGGAACCTCAGGCTCCGGGAAGGTTCTGTGTAAAGTGCTGTTCTGTTGTGGCTGGTGTGACTGCCCTGCTGTTGGGTGCTCGGCTGGGCGGTGAGTCGGACCCACCCCGGCCGTCTGGGCTTCTGGGTCGCTCCGCAGGCCTTGCACGTGTCAGCACTCACCGTGACTCCTCTCATCCACGCAGCCCTCCACAGTAGGCGCTTGTGTTCTTCCTGTTTGTGGATGGGGAAACTGAGGCCCAGGGAAGCTTCTGGTACAACCAGGATGAATGCGGGGAGTCCTCCCTGCTGCCTCTGGGTGTGGGTGTTTCGCAGCCTGCTGTGGGCTGGACCCTGGCTCTGTCACTCAGTTTCTGGGGGAGCTCGGGCACGTTGACGACCTGGCCTGAGCCTCAGTTTCCTCGTCTGCCGCCCAGATGTAGTGACAGCTTAAGCAAACCCTTGGCCGTCAGGAGCTGGTTACTTCCTTGGTGACCTCTGTGCTCACTCTCTGCACCTCTGTCTGCTCCTTTCCACACTGTGGAAGGGCCCTGGTGAGGACTGAGGCAACAGGCTGGAGGACTCTGCAGTGCCTGGGGCCGGGGCGTGCAGCTGGGCCTCCTGGGGTCTCCACAGCTCCACAGCTCCAGCTCTGATGATGTAGGCCCTGGCTGTTGGTGCAGGCGGTCCTGCGGGGGCAACCTCACCGCGGCTCTGGAGGGCGCCTGGGGGAGGGCGCTGTGAGCCTGAGGCCAGATGGGGCCTCATACCCCTCCCCGCCCTCCCGTGGGCTCAGAGTTCAGAGACGGTGTTCCCTCCCATCATGACCTGGCCTATTCCTCCCAAAACGCAAGATGGAGGTGGACAGGGACCTTTCCCAATTGGTGGCTGTGGCAGCAGGGCAAGGAGAGGCCGTGGTGGAGTGGACTTTCTTGCAACAAGTTTAGGGCATGCTGGGCAGGTGGTGGGTCTGTTAGTTCGTCCCTTTATGTTCCAGACAGTACACTGTGGCTTCCCATATTTCACTTCTGACTGGAGGATTCCAAGAATTAAGTGATAAGTTTGTGATGCCTATGGGACATCAAAGCTGGGGCACCTCGTGGGCATTTGGGTATATGCATCCACAGTTGAGTGGAGGGGGCTGGAATTGCAGCCAACATGCGGTGGTCATTATACTCACTCAGCTGACATGACCGCGCTGGGCACCGCGATGCAGTGGTGAGCGAGCCAGGGGTGCCCCTAAGGGCTGGACATCACATGCAGAATGTTTGCAGTGGATAGGTAGTTACTGTGTATGATGATGTAGTTGACGTTGAGGGCTGTGCTCTGAGACTGCGAGCAGCGGCTCAGTTCCTTGTCCTGAACCCTGTGGGAGACAACCCTTGTCAGACCCAGAGTGACTCGCTGGGCTCACAGGGGCATGTGACCGCAGAAGGCAAGGGACTGAGATTTTACAGGGAGGTGCAGTTCAAGTGGGGTTGTCAGGAAATCCTGAGTCCAGGCCTGAAGGATGAGGAACTGGTTGAGGGAGGGTGTGTGTCTTTTTGACTTTTCCCAACAGGACGCGAGAAACAGGTCCGTAGTCAAGGTGACTTGTCAAGGTCAGAGGGCAGCCGTGGCAGCCAGGGCTGGTCACGGTGAGCTCTGAGCAGTGTGAGGCTGGACAGGTCTGGGAGCAGCATGTTCTCTGCCACCAGGATCAGGATGTGCCTCCCTCAGTGCCTTGGGCCCTGAGGCTGGAGGAAGTGCAGACGTGTGTGTTGTTGCCGCCCGAGCATTAGGTGGTGGTTGTCCTGGTCAGCGTCAAACGGCCAGGACCCGTGATGGGCTTTCTGTGCCCTGGGTGTTATGCCCTGGGAATTGAAGTCCTTGCCCTCTGTCTTCCTAGGAGTTGTGTCCACCGTGGTCCCTGACTCGGCCCACAAGCTGTTCATCGGGGGCTTGCCCAACTACCTGAATGATGACCAGGTAACCCCTCTTCTCCATCCCGGCACCTCCCACCACCCCCTGCCTTCCCCCAGGCCTGATGGATGGGGCATTTGTGGCTGCAGGTAAAAGAGCTGCTGACATCGTTCGGGCCTCTCAAGGCCTTCAACCTGGTCAAGGACAGCGCCACGGGCCTCTCCAAGGGCTACGCCTTCTGTGAGTACGTGGACATCAACGTCACAGACCAGGTGGGTTTTCAGCTGCTGGCTGCTGGCTGCTCTGCCCTTGCCCTGCCCTGCGCGACAGCCCATGTGGAGGTCTCCCTGATTTGGGATGGGGTGTCAGGAGCCAGCTGGACACAGTGTCCTGGGGGTGGGACTCATCCCCTTTCCCTTGTTTCTGGCTCTTTGCAAGCTCTCAAGCCCCTTTGCCTTCCCCTTTTCCTCCACCAACGCCCCTGGCTCTGGAGTATCAGGGCTTGGGGGAGGCGTGGGGACCACCCTGACTCGCACCTCTTCCCTGCACCCCCTCCTGCCCTTCCTCCAAACCAGGCCATTGCGGGGCTGAATGGGATGCAGCTGGGGGATAAGAAATTGCTAGTCCAGAGGGCAAGTGTGGGAGCCAAGAATGCCACGCTGGTGAGCCCCCCGGCACGTCACCTTCATTGGCTAGAGGGACGGGGGGTGGTCGGGGAGGGGCTGGGCTGCTCCAGCTCTCATGGGGATGGGATTGGGGGAGGCGTGGGTGGTGGGAGGTGGGGGGCATGGTCGAGCATGGTCTTTGTAGGGGGCACAGGATGTGGGGAGACGGAGTCTTGCGGGGGTGGGTGGCCGGGGCCTTCAGTGACGCCCTTGTCCCCCTTGCCCCACAGAGCACCATCAACCAGACACCCGTGACCCTCCAGGTGCCAGGTCTGATGAGCTCCCAGGTGCAGATGGGCGGCCACCCCACTGAGGTGCTGTGCCTCATGAACATGGTGCTGCCTGAGGAGCTGCTGGACGACGAGGAGTACGAGGAGATCGTGGAGGACGTGCGCGACGAGTGCAGCAAATATGGGCTCGTCAAGTCCATCGAGATCCCCCGGCCAGTGGATGGTGTCGAAGTGCCCGGCTGCGGGAAGGTGAGGAGCCCCCAGGCCAGAGCACCTGTGTGTGTGTGTGTGTTTCTCTCTTACACACGCAAGGACACATGTACATGCATGCCACCCCCTGGGCTTGGCACCGGGCTCTTTGCTGTGCTGAGAGGCCTGGCCACCAGCGCGTGGCAGTGGAGGTGTAGGGTTCAAAGCCTGGCTCTGCCTCATCCTTGTCACGTGATCTTGTGTCAGTGTTTCTGCTTTCGGAACACTAGGTGGCTTGTCTCTGAAGTAGGGAGGAAAGTGAGAGTAGTTAAGCAGAAGAAAAACATTCGTGTGCTCTGTGCCAGCTAGTCTGTTAAAGCTTTACATGTCACCATCGACGTCTTACCACATCGCCCAGTTTGGTGAGGGAGGCACAGACAACTGCCCATGGAGTCCCCTTGCCTCAGCTGTTGGGCCAGGCGGACACCTTCCCTGGTGTGGCTGGAGGCAGCCATGAGGTCACTCACTCACATGGCACGTTGACGAATGCCCACTCTGTGCCAGGCTCTGTTGTGGGTGCTGAGGATTCTGTGAACAAAAGCTCACGGGCTTGAGGTCAAATCTTGGGGACGTATGTACTACGTTCGGTAGGCAGGGAAAGGGAGCGGGGTTCAGATAGGGTGACCAAGGGTTTGGGTGAGGTGGGGACCAGGCAGGCATGTTCTGGGCCAGCATGCGCAAAGCCCTGGGGCAGGCGTGGGCCGGTGCATCTGGGGACAGCGAGGAGGCCACGTGGCTGGAGCAGAAAAGTAAATCTGAGGACAGCAGATGAGATGGTGCGCGGGACTGCGAGGGTGTTAGGAGGAGTGCTGGCTTTGCCCCGAGGGAGGTGGGAAGGAAATTACTGGACGGTTTTGAGCTGAGAAGTCTTGTTTTCAGGGGGCACTGAGACGTGGTTACAGGGGGGAAACCGCTCCCTGTTAGGATGAAGTGGGAGGGTGAGCATGGGAGGGTGAGGCACTATTTCCTCCAGCCCTGCAGAAATGAGACCTGCAGGACAGGAATTTGGATTCGCACAGACAGCAGCAGGGGGGCTGGCAAGTGTGGCATCTGGAGTGCAGAAGCTGAAGGATTCCAGGAAGTGTGGTTTATCGAGACTGGGCCGGCGTGTTGTGCTGAGGCCTGATCTTGGAGGGCCGTGCTAATTTCCTTAAAGAGCTTGGCTTTCCCTTAGAAACTGCAGGGCTTTTAAGGAGAAAATAGGGCTCCTGTGGTATTTTTAGAGGATTTGGGCTGCTGTTTGGAGAATGGATTGGAAGGGTCCAAGGAGGGGTGTAGAGTGTCCCATTAAGATGAGCCGGGATGAGCCCAGAGGCCTGAGTTAGAGCAGCAGCAATGGAAAGGAGAGAGCTGGTGGATTCGAGAGGGATTTTGTGCCTGTGTAATACCAGACCTTGGGGATTGGTCTGGATGTGTGGGGAGGGAGGCGGGAGAAGCTGAGTGAGATGCCCAGACTTAGCCCTCTGATGGGAGGGGACAGGGCTGCGCTTGGGGGTGGGGGTGGGGGGCTGGCTTTGGATTCCTTTGGGTACCCTGGTAGAGAGGTCTAGGAAGCAGTTTGAGGATTGGGACTGGACGAGCGAGCTTGCCCTTGGAGTGCAGGGAGTGGAAAAGGCAGGGCGGGTGGGGGCCAGAGGTGGAGAGGAGGGGGCCCTGAGGAGGAGGGTGGGCCGGCCTTGCTTGCTTGCTGGTCCACTGACCCCGCTGGTGTGCTGGGAGGGTGTGCGTCTCAAGGCTTTCTGTCCGTTTTGTTCAGTGATGACCTCTGGCCCCTGGAGTAGAGCAGCTTCAAGTCAGGCTGAGTATTTAGGGAAGAGTGAGTGGAAGAACCCTGGGCCCTGGAATCAGACCCTCCGTCTTAGTGTTAAACCTAACGGATCTCTTCAAATACATGTAAGAGTAGAGAGAATAGCTCGGCAAGTCCTCCTGTACCTGCAACACTGCTTCAAGTTACCAGTGTTTTGTTCCTTCTTTCTATATTTTGACCCTTCTCCCATGTTTTATTTTTGCTGGAGTATTGTAAACATGTCTCAGGTATATCATGTGTCTGAAATACTTTAGTTATGTTTCTTTCAACAGCTGACATTTTGGGCCACTTGTGGGGGCCTGTCGTGTACATTTTAGGATATTCAGTGGCAACCCTGGCCAGTCCCACCACTGCTCCCAACCCCCAGATGACAGCCAGAACTTCTGGAGATGTTGCCGAATGTCCCCTTCAGGGCACGGTCACCCCACTTGAGTACCACTCATTTTAAAGTTTATCTTAATGAAAACACAGTTAACATTTAATTCCTTAATTTATATCTATTCTGTGTTCTTATCTGTCTCAAAATGTCCTTAGTTTCTGTGAGGATCCAAAGTCCCACCTTTGTTTGGTTAGTTTCTTCTACTTTACATTGGTTGTACATCACTTTTTTTTTTTTATAGTCAAGCATTTTTATTCATTTTGGAAATGGCTCATTTGTCCTATAGAATTCTCATGTCTTGGATTAGGCTCATTGTATTTTTTTCCCTCCATTCCCCCCCATTTCCTTTAAATTGGTGGTTCAGGCAAGATTAAAAGCTTGCCTAGCTTAATGTTCAATTTCTTTTTATTCTACCTGAGTTTGTACTTCAGCTCTTTCACTCTCTGGCTGTGTAGGTTTTCCCTGATTACCCTGACTTCATCATCTGTCCAGGGAGGATGTGGGGTGGAGTGCCTGGCCTAGTGCCTGGCAACAGCAGACACGTCCCCAGCTCCCCCTCTCCCCTCTGGGAGTGGGCGTTTGCCCACCGGCTTGTGGTGCCGCTGCTGACTGCCTGCGTGCCTCTGGTTTTTCTCACTCTCGATGCCTGTGGTGCCTCTGCTCTCTTTAGCTGTAGCCTATCCTCTGTATTCTCTTATTCTTTGATCCTGGGGTTTTTTCAAAGGAGGAAGTTTGCATAAATACCCTCAAGCCTGTACCAAGGGTTTCTTTCCAAGGCCTGTGCTCAGCGAGGCCTGCCTTTCTTAGCCAGTTCCTGCTGAGTGCTGGTTATTTGCTGAAAGTGAGCCTGTGCTTGCCCTCTGAGGCCTGTTTTCTGTCGTTGGTCTGGCTTTCACAGCCTGCTTCTTGTCCCCACAGATCTTTGTGGAGTTCACCTCTGTGTTTGACTGCCAGAAAGCCATGCAGGGCCTGACGGGCCGCAAGTTCGCCAACAGAGTGGTCGTCACAAAGTACTGTGACCCCGACTCCTACCACCGCCGGGACTTCTGGTAGAGGCGGCCGGGGAAGGTGGGGTGGGGCTGGGGGGGTTTCCTCCCTCCTCCCGCCCCCCTTGTCCCCTCTGAAGAGGATGGGCAGAGGAGTGTGACAGCCGAATACCAGCCGGCAGCAACTGGAATGGCAGCGATTCAGGGTGGGGGTGGGGGTGGGTGGGGCCGGGAGGGGGCTGGGGACGCACACAGGCCCACACAGACACATGCACCCACACAGACACAGAGGGACGGTCGGGATGGGAATGGGGTGCACAGCAGGGCGGGGTAGGACCCCCACAGCCCCTCCCCAAACAGCCTCTCCTTCCCCATTATACCCCCCACTCCCCTCCTAGGAACATAGCGTGTTTATATTTTATGGCCAAACTATTTTGAATTTCGTTGTCCGGTCCCTCAGTGCCCTGCCCTCTCCCTTTCCAGGACCACATCTCCCACCCTTTTGGCCTCTGGTCCCCTCCCTGGTTTCTTACGTAGTTGATTCTCTTTAGTCTTCCCTGGACCTGCTCCCAACCTTGTGGCCCCGTCCCTCTCCTTTCTGTGGCAGTTTCATATTTGCTAAGACGAATTTGCTCATTAAACATTTTGTTGTATTTTACTTTATGGAGGTGCTGTGTGTCAAGTGTGTCAGACCCTCGCTTTCAGTTCTCCCAAGAGGTTCCCCTTGGGAAAGTGCGGGGAGTTCGGGCTGGGGTACCCTTGCCCTCCCCGCCTGCGTGTGCTGCGAGTCTGGGCCGGGCCTAGTGCGTGACCCCGGGGCGCAGGGAGGATCGACCGAGCCGGTCCGGCCCCAGCCAGGGGTGGTCCCTCCGGGGGACGCCTGGGAAGGGTCACTTCTACCAGCGCTCTGGGCGGGCGGGGCCCGACCCATGGCCACGGGGCGGGGGGGTTGGGCCTGGCGGGGGCAAAGGTGAGCAAGGGTACGAGCGGCAACCTGCGGACGGAAGTGAGGTGAGCGGCGCCTGGCGACGAGGGCGCGGGGGTGGCGCGGCGGAAGTGACGCCGCTCGGCGAGGCTGGCTCCGGCGGGCTGCCTGCGGGAGGGGCGGGACGCGCTTCCATTTCCGCTTCCGGGCTGTTACCGTCTTCGGTTGCTTCCCGTCTATTCGGCAGCTCCCCTCCCCCGCCCGGTTCTCCGCGGCCCCTCCCGGGGGCCGAGCTGCGGGGCCGTGGTCGTGCGGCCCTCGGAGCCTCCCTGCCTTCGTGCGTCCGTGCTTGCACCCGTGCGCGCTGCTGCCGCGCGCCCCTCCGAAGCCGAGCGGGGGCAGGGGGCTGACCGCCATGGCCCCCCGGGGCCCGGCGTGAGAGCGCGAGGTGAGCGCGGCGGGGCAGCCCAGGGTCGCGGGGGTGGGTGGGGGCGCTGGCCGGGTCCGCCCAAGGCTCGGGCCTGGGCTGCGACACGCGCGGGCCCCGGCGCGCCCCTGGGCCTGGGTGCCTCTGCCCTCCGGCTTCCTATCGTCTCTGACTGCCTTTGTGTCTCTGACTGAGTGGCCTCGCGCCCCGGGTGACCGTCTGCCGTGTGACTGCTTCGGCGTCGGTATCTCTCTGGTTGTCGCCGTGTGCCTGACCCAGCCAGCGTCTTTCTCTGCCTGCCTGTCCTACCCCCGCGTCTGCTTGTCAGTCTTTGCGTCCTCGTGCTCCTCTCCGGGTTCTTGTCTCTAGCCCTCCCCTCCAGATTTCTCGTTCTCCAGCGCATCTCTCTTTCCCGGCCTTCACATCACGTCCAGCCCCAGAGCCCCTGCCACGAGTCCGGTCTGGCGTCTGCCGCTTTCCTTTCCCCCTGAGTCTGTCTGGTGGTGAAGAGCACCCGCTTTGGAATCACCCCCGGAGCTTGTTAACTTGTGATATTCGGCAGGTGACTTTTCTTAGTTTTATAGTCTCTAGAATGGGGGGCCTTAATAGTTAATGTATCACAGGGCCGCTGTGCATATCAGTTGAGGCATGCTTATAAAGCATCTCCACAGCCTCTGGTACTAGGAAGGGCGTAACTACAGGGAGATCTGTGTTCCGTTATTGGAGATTCTCTGCTCCAAGTGTTTGATTGATACCTATCATTTGAGCGCCCCTTGGTGAGTGTTGTCATATCTTTTGTACTGCATTTAAGCTTATTATCTTTCCTTGAATCCACTTATTTTGAAATACATTGTCTCCTAAGCAGTGCCTGTAAAACTCCAGCTTTGATGCGCTAGTTTTTTTTTTTTTTGGTGCACTTTAACGCACACTATTGAGGTAATGCGACTTCTGATGCCAGCCTTTTGGAAACGTTTTCTGTGTTTTTTTTTTTTTCCTGATAATAACAGCAACCAGTGTTTTTGAGTGCCTACTATCTGTGGGGCTCAGAGCCAAGCTCTTTATGTACCCATCTTATTTAATCAACAAGCTTGCCAATTAGGAATTTCTTTCTTTCATTTCCTAGTTCAGCAAAGTGAACCTCAAGGAGGTTGCTTTGTTGGCTGCTCTTGTTGCCAGGATTGAGACCCAAATTCCCATATTCTTTCCATTATATCCCATTTTTCTTGTCTTTCATTTCTGTCCAGGTTACTGTCTTTCTGTTTCAGGGCCTCGTCTTTTCTCCTGGTTCTCCTGTCTCACCATCTTAGCACGTTTCAAGCATCTGCATCTTGTTGTGTCCTTGTTTCGCTGTGTCTCTGTCAGGTGTCTCGGTGCCTCCTTCTCTTCCACTTTCCCTCTCCCTGCCTGTCACTTCGTCTCTTGGTCTTAGAGTATCTCAGGCGTTTCCGGGGCCCTGGCCATCTCTCTTCAGCTGTTTGCATCTCTGAGAACCTGGTTCCCTGGGCTGAGGTCAAGGCAGGGGCCAGCTGGCCTCCCTCATTTGCCACATGTTCCCTGAGACGTAGGTCATTATAGGGCTCAGGAGGCCGTGTCCCATGGTGGTCGGAACCTGCTGACTGCGGTGGAGGGGTGAGTCGTGTGTCCCCCAGCCAGGGAGGTGACCTGTGTGACTCAGTTTCCTCTCCTGTGAGGTAGCCATGACTCACGGAGCCCGTGTGAGGATTGAGTGTGTGTGTAAAGTACGTAGCGATGCCTGGCACGAGGTATACGCTACGTGAGTGCTTGTGCTTGGCATCCTCATTGTTCAGTTCCTGCCTTCCCTTTCAGCACATGTTAATTTCATTTAGTTAAACAGATAAGTTCTGGAGTTCAGGCACGTGTAGGTTTGAATCTCTGCGCTGCCTTCCCTAGTGTGTGACTTGCTTGAACCTCCACTAACTCTAGACTTCTCATCTCTAGAGTCTGGTAATACCACACACAGTGCTAAGTGAGAGAATCCATCTCCTGCTTAGAGAGCGGCCTGACATGCTGTGTCCCAGTGGCTGGGGCCTGCTGGGTTCCTTATCTCTCTTCCCCTGAGCTTGCAGCTGCCCCCACCCGTGGGACAGGATGCTTGGTTCCCGGCATTCGCCGCCCTCCTGCTGCTTTGGGGCCACGGCTCTCTCTGCCCGTCTGTCTAATCTTTTCACTGGCCTTCTCTCCCGTGTGTCCTTGTTTCTGCCTTGGATTTCTGCTGCCCTTCACCCCCACTTCTCCAGAGGTCTTTGCTGCCCTGCCTCCTTCCTTATTTACTGAATGGCTCCTCTGGGTCAGCTTCTGTGTTGGGAAAAGCTGAGCTCAGACAGATGTGGTCTCTGTTCCCCTGGGGCTCGTGGCTCGACCTCCGCCAGAGAATCAGACGAATAAATATGACATCATGAGGGCGACAGTCTCTAGGCAGCGGTGATGGCAGGGTCTGGGTGGAGACCTGGAGACCTGGGAGGGGCGTGTGTGTGTCGCCCTGGGGTGTGTCAGGATCACCCAGGTGAAGAGGGGGAGAGGGGCTCAGAGAGTGGGAGGAACCGTCCAACGATGCCGGCTGGCGCTCCCAGAACACTCCATTCGCCAGACCCTTCTGGTTCCTGGACTGTCCGTGGTCACCATTTTACAGAGGGGGAGGCCGAGGCACCCAAGGGCTGGCAGGGGCCCCGAGCAGGAAGGAGCTGGGTAAGTTTGAGGAACTGAAACTGGAAGGGCTCACTGGAATGCACAGGTTAAGGCGAGACATTGCCTTTTGGCCACAGTTAGGACCTCATCCTTGACCTTGAGGGTGGAGGGTGCTCAGGCTGTGCAGCCCCCCATCCGGGCTGTGTCCCCAGAGGCCCCCTGTCTCCTCAGATGTGGTGACCCGCCTGCCCTGCTGCAGCCTCCCTCCTCAGCCACTGCCTCTTGGTGCCCTCATCACGGGCACCATGTCCACTTCTTCGCTGAGGCGCCAGATGAAGAACATCGTCCACAACTACTCGGAGGCGGAGATCAAGGTCCGAGAGGCCACCTCCAACGACCCCTGGGGCCCATCCAGCTCCCTCATGTCCGAGATCGCTGACCTCACCTACAATGTCGTCGCCTTCTCGGAGATCATGAGCATGATCTGGAAGCGGCTCAATGACCACGGCAAGAACTGGCGGCACGTGTACAAGGTCGGTGGCCCTAGGAACCCCCGGCCTGTCCTTGCCCCACCCTGCCCCTGAGTGGAGCCAGCGACAGGAGGCTGGCCTGGCCTTCCGACCGGAGGGGCTGGCCCTGTGTTGCTATAGAGAAGCTCCCTTCCTTTTTCTTCCCATTTCCTTGAAATGAATCAAGATGACACGTATAATATTTTTAAGTCTTGGATTTTATTGTTCAGACTTATTCTGGAGGAAGTGGCACATCTGTAAGAGTTGCTTGTTTAAAAGGTCCACGAGGGTGCATGGTGTCTGCCCACTGGGGCCTCCAGCATGCTCCTGGGAACGGGGTGCTCGGGTCCTCCGTCTGCTCCGCTCCCCTGTGCACGCTGGAGGTTGCCCTCTGCACCTTTTGTCCTGTTCTTTTCCACTGAGACACAACGTTAGAACGCCTCGGCGACTCTACCTGCATTGTACCAAGGGAGAGGAGGCTGATGTACAGACAGCATCAACGTCCGCTTCCGTTTACATGACATGCGGGGAGAGGCAGAACGGGGGATAGGAAGCCGAGAGCACAGTGGTGCTTGCCAGAGGTTGGGGGGCTGGGGTGATGACAAAGGGGCAGTGTGAGGGAATTTTTAGGGTGACGGGACTGTTTGCATCTTGATGGTAGTGTGGTTCCACAGCTGTTTGTCTTTCAGAGCCCAGAACTGCACTGTAAGAGAGCGAGTTTTGCCATCTGCAGAGTATCCCTCAATTTAAAAAAAGGAAAATGAGACCATATTTTAGAGATCATTCCCCATCAGACATAAAAAAAAAATTCACATTTTTTTAACAACTGCATGATATTCCACAGTATGGATTGGTCATATTTTATTTAACCAGTTCCCTGTTGATGGGTTTTAAAGTGGTTTAAAACATTGCTTTTACAAGTAAGATTGCCATAAATATCCTTGTACGTTTGCCGTATTCTAGATGTGAGATGGTTGGGTCAAAGGACACATGCCTTTGTGGTTTTGATAAAAGGCCAAGTAGCCCACCTCGGGGGTGTTGCGGGTTTGGTCTCAACCACTGCCATAAAGTGGACTTCACAGAAAAGCGAGTCACAAAGTCCTTGGTTTCTCAGAGCACGTAGAAGGTACGTTTATGTTCCACTGTAGTCTGTTAAGTGTGCAGTGGTGTTATGTCTAGAGAAACAATGTATGTACCTTAATTAAAATGTGACAGAGACACGAAGTGAGCATGTGGTGATGGGAAAATGGTGCTGATAGGCTTGCTCGAGGCAGGGTTGCCATAAACCTTCAATTTGTGAATGTGATACCTGCAAAGCACAACAAAACGAGGTGGGCCGGTGCTCACCCCTGATAATCCCTGGATGTGCCATGTTTCACTTAAACAAGTCTCATGCTTTGGACCAAGCAGGATGGGGCTGCAGGCAGGGCTCCGTGCCAGGGTTTCCAGTCTGTAGCCACCCTCTGGAGGGGCTTGCGCCCCTTCCAGCCACCCTGTTCCTCCGGGTTGGAGTGAAGCGGTGAGGGCAGTGTGGCCTCAGCCAGGTCCCTGGCCTCACCCTGGGCTGTGGAGGGCCCGGCAAATGGGTGTGTGTCAGATCTTCGCAGCAGGGGCTGGCGAGAAGGGCCTGGGCACCACATCTGGTGCTGCCGCTGTGCCTTTCTGGGCACACGTCTGCTGAGGGCCTCTCTGTGTGTAGCGCTGGACCCTGCTCTCCCGGGCTCATCGGGGAGACATCGGGATTGTCTGGTTCCGGGTGGGGGGACCAGGAAGGCCTTTGTGCGGCAAGGTTGGCCAGCACCCCTTCCCCAGGCTCCGTGTCTCCGGGACTGAGGTGCCTGGTTGGGTTCTGGGATGCCCACTCGGCTGTGTGTTCTGTAGGAGCCTCAGGGGCCAGGGCTTTGCCTGCAGGGACTGGGGCGGGGGGGTGTTGGGGGGGACAGTCACGTCCTGTCCCCGAGCCTCCCTCTTTCCCTTGTGTGGCAGGGTTCGGAAAGGCAGGAGCTCCCACTGGGCAGGGTGGGCCGGGGCATCCTGGGACTCCCTCCCAGGCATCTGGGCTTCTCCCCTTTTCAGAGTGGAGGAGACCGAGGCCCGGAGAGGCCATGCTGCTTACGGTGTGGAGTGGGACTTGAGGCCCGTTCTTCCTCTGGCTTGTCTGTTTGTATCCCTGGTTGAGACATTTGTGGAGCACTGTGTGGCCTTTGTTCTGCTCCACGTGGGGAAAGGGACCGGGAGGACGTGGAGGTGAGGAGGGGGGACAGGGCCTGCTGGACTGGGAGGCAGGTGTAAAGGGAAGTGGGTCCTCAGTGGTCCCCAACAGCAGGGGCTGTGGAACGCTGCGGTGGCAGCAGGCCCTGGGAAGGGCCATGTGGGGTGGGGGGGCTGGGAGGGAGTGACAGCAGAGGGGAGGGGTGGGATCTGGCCGCCCTGGATTTTCTACAAGCAGCGGGGATTCCCGGGAGGGGTTCAGTCAGGGACGGGCTGAGGCTTCCTGTGGGTGGGGGTCCCAGCCCTCCAGCAGCTCCTGCTCCTCCCCACGCCACCTGCCCCCATCAGCCTCAGTCCGAGGTGTCCTTGGGCTCTCTGGGGCCCAACACGTTGAACACTGCTGGCACCGTTCCTTTGCCACCATCATCTCACTTTGTGGTTGCTTCCGTCTCCGGGAGTGGTCGGGCGGGGATGTTCATTCCTTTTTGATGGATGGGGAAACTGAGGCCCAGGGAGGGGCAGTGACGTTAACCCTGGGCTGTGCCACCTGCCCTCCCTGGGGATTGGTCCTTGGCTTATACTCGAGGTCAGGCAAGGTGGCCTGTGGGCCAGGCTTGGTCCGCCTGTTCAGACGATGACATTTTGTTGGTGTGCAGCCACGCCCCCGTTTCCGTGCTTTGGTGGCTGCTCTCACCCCACAGTGGCAGAGTTGGACATATGGGGATACCCTTGACAGAGCTGTTTTAAAAATTGACAGAAAATATGGGCTTATCCAGGTGCACATGTATTTTTTTCCTTGATTTTTTTTATCATGGCATAGCATACTAAACCAGTCTTGATTGGTTTTGCCTGCGTGTGCCCTGCGTAACCGCCCCCCAGTTGGAGCGGAGGACACTTCCAGCCCCCCAGGAGGATCCTTCCTCAGAGGTGCCGCCGTCTCGTGACGTCTGTCAGCAGAAATTGGTCCTTCCACTCTTGAACGTCACCTGAGGGGACTGTGCGGCTCATGGTCTTTTGTGTCTGGCTTTGTTTGCTGCCCATCATGTCTGGTGGACCCATGTTGCTTGTAGCCGTGGCCGGTTGATTTCTTGTAGCTGTGTGTGCAGTCTTCCCATCAAGAGGCTTTGCCACCTTTTACGTAGGTATTCTGCTCTTGGTGAGCATGTGGGTTGTTTCCAGGTCCACAGATATTTGACTGCAATTCCAAGTCCAGAGAGCCCTGAAGAGCAGAAGTTTTTCATGATTCATCTGGCGAGACCAAGCGACTGACCCGGGCTAGGGTTACTTAAGTGTCTCTGATGACTTAGACTGTTGTAATTGCTCCTCTAGGGTGTTACAGTCTGTGTGCTGATTGCGCACCTCATCATTCTGAGTTCTGGAAAATTCTGAGTCCTGAAACACAGCTGACCCAAGAGTTTTGGATAAGAGGCCGCGGGCTCGTCTGCCTGCCCCATAGGCAGGCGTGATAACGCATAGGAACTTCTTTGTCCTTCCTTCCTCCTCCAAATCTGTAAACGCCTCCAGGGCCGGGGCGCGTTGAAGTGTAATCTCCGTTCACAGACGTGAGTGGCCTGCCAAGAGCCTGGCCGGGTCTGCGGTTGCCCCCTCCAGAGGTTGGGGAGCTACAGTGGACCCCGGGCAGCAGCTCCCGGCAGCTTTCATGGTGGCTTGGGCAGGCTGGGTCCTCCCTTGGTGTGGGTCTCTGCTCTGGATCTGGGGCCTGTGGTGGGGTTCTGGGGCTCCACGGCCCCTGAGTCATCTCCTGGTGTTTTTCATCTGTGTGTCCTCTTTCTGAAACCAGGGGTCATGGCCCATCTTGCTCCACACTCCGGGGTGCGAGCCGCAGAGACCGGCCTCCTGGAGGGCCTTGTGCGCTCTTGTTTCTTCTGTTTCACTTGAACTTGTTGAAAAAAGATAACATTGTCAACATGCAAAAGATGCCAGAGGGGACAGGTGGGATGAAGTGTCCCCACCCTGTCCTGTGCCTGCCACTCCTGGCTGGGGGCTCTGTCCTTCCTGGGAGTCCCTGCCTGGCAGGACGGGCCCGGGCAGAAGGAGCCCACCCCCCGCAGCACTCTGCTCCACACCAGCGCGCTTTCTGCATCAAATTTGCAGAACGGTATAAAAGTAGTCCAGCGTACTGTGAACCCACGTCGTGAGTTAGCAAAGTGTTTCTCTTCTGTGTTACCTAAGGATTTGTTTTAAAGACCTTGAGCAGGTTCCCTGAGGCCAGCCAGGATGAGGGTGGCCCTAGCTGCAGTTAGTTAGTTATTCAGTGGTTTGTCCCTGAGGCTGTGCAGCTTCCACCATGACCTCATTCATTCCAGGACGTTTTTGCAGCCCTCAAAACAAACCCCACAGCCAGCCCTGCAACTCAGTCTACTTTCTGTCTCTGGATTTGCTTTTTCTGGGCATTTCATAAAAATGGGGTCATATAGCACATGGCCTTTTGTGTCCATCTTTTATTTGTATTGTGTTTTCTGGTTTATCTACATTCCGGTATCTGTCAGGACTTCTTGTGTGTGGAGAGGCCACGTTTTGCTTCTCCATTCGCCGGTGCAAGCTGCGCAGGGCTCCGAACCCAGGCGGCCTGCCGCGGTGTGCACGGCATTCAGAGGCCGCGGGAGTGACCCTGAGTGACCCTCCCTCTGTCACCTCTAGGCCATGACGCTAATGGAGTACCTGATCAAGACGGGCTCGGAGCGTGTGTCGCAGCAGTGCAAAGAGAACATGTATGCTGTGCAGACACTCAAGGACTTCCAGTATGTGGACCGCGATGGCAAGGACCAGGGCGTCAACGTGCGTGAGAAGGCTAAGCAGCTGGTGGCCCTGCTGCGCGACGAGGACCGGCTGCGGGAGGAGCGTGCCCACGCCCTCAAGACCAAGGAGAAGCTTGCACAGACCGCCACTGGTGAGCCCGCCGCCCTCTCCTGCTGAGTCACCCCCTGCCCTGGAAGCAGGACCTGGGGCTCCGAGTTCTGGCCTTGCCCTGCACCCCCCCCCCACCCACCTGGGTCCCGGCCTGGCTCGTGGAGGCCCTCACACCTCCCCTTGCCTGGATTGGAGGGTTCTGTTCTGTGGGCCCACACATCTTGCCATGTGCTCCCTCAGGCCCCTGCCCACCCTGGGAGCAGTTGGAACCCTGGAGAGAAGGCGAGGGGGCTGTGGGAGAGGAGCCGAGGCGGGGGCTCCCCAGGTGCAGGGTCGCTGGTGCCTGAGGGGCCGCTGGGCTGCCCCTGCGGCATGTGCCTTGGTTGGCCCCGACCGCCCAGGGGTGGGAATGGAGTTGGCGGGAGGCCAGGCTGTGCTGTGTGGATCTGGTTGATCCTGCACATGTAGGCCTGTGGGTCTGTTCTTCTGGGGGTCACAGCCAAAAACCTATGGCAAACAGCATTGTCAGAGCAGCAGGATCTGGAAGGTCTGTGGTGGGAGGCCAGAGGCCGATTGACACGGCTAAGAGAGAAGGGACCAGGCAGGGTGCAGGACGGCGGGAGCAGGGGAAGCTCTTGGGGTCACGGGGTCAGGACTGACGGGCGAGCGGAGCTTCACTGCATGGCCGTGGAGGAGGTGCTCCAGAGGGTGGTGGTGGGGGGGTCGTCAGTTCGGATGCGTTACACCTGCGGTTCCTGTTGGGTGTCTGGAGAAGGGGAGACAGATGTGCGTACAAGTTGGGGCCATGCTTGGACCACAGCCCAGGGACTTGTCAGCCCGGGGGTGGCAGTTAGGGCCGAGAGAGGGTAGGGGGAAGGGAGCCCCGGACCTAAGCCACTGGGGGAGTTGAGGAAAGATGAGGCAAAGGGGAAGCCAGAGGGTGAGCGGGGTCCCTGGGGGGCTCCTGGCTGCTTGGGGTCAGTGGGAGGGAGGTGGAGTGGGGCTGCGGGAAGGGGAGGGGTCGGGGGTGCCAGGGAGAGTGGAGGAAGGGGTAGCAGCTGGGAGAGAATTCAGGGAGCCTCCAGGGAAGAGTTTTTAACAGAGGTCCAGGGCAGGGGTCATCAGATCTATGAAGGATGTAGTGGTAAACATTTCAGGCTCGTGGCCCGTGGTGCCGCAGCCACCCAGCTCTGCTGCTGTGGCTTGAAAGCAGCCACGGATGACACGTGGACGAGCGGGCCTGGCTCAGTGAACACTGGAATTTGGATTTTGCTTAAATGCTCGTGATTTTATTTCCTCCCAACCATTTAAAAACATAAAAACCTTCTTTTCTCAGCTCCTGGGCTGCCCAAAGATAGGCAGCTGGGCCTGGCCTGTGCACAGTATTTGCTGACCTCTGTCCCAGGGAATGCTCCCGTGGAGGGGCACCCCCAGGCTGGGCCTCTTTTGGGACACGGGTGTGGCAGTCAGGGGCAGGGGAGCCAGTGAAGGGCTCACGGAGGAGGTGTCCTCGCTCTGTTGCACTGGTGTGCCCCCGCCCATCTGTCCTAGACAGCCCTGTACATCTTGCTGTCAGCCACCCTCCTGCTCTGCTCCGTCCTTTTCCTGTCCCTGTTTTGGCCATGCTTCTGCTCCCTGCCCCAGTGCCCTGAGCCTGGCCCTGGCCTGGGCTTGGAGGCCTGCAGCAGACCCTCCCTGGCAACCGAGAGCCGGGGCTGGGGGCTGCGGGACCAGATTTGCCTGGTGGGCGGAGACTGCACAGTCGCGAAGAGTGGGAACGGCCCGGGGACAGGCTCGAGGAGGCTTCTAGGAGGAGGAGATGGGAACTGCTGATGGGGAGGGGATGGGGACTTGGGGGTCAGGTGTGAGGGAATCGCATGTGTGTGACAGAAGCCCTGTTTGTGCGGCTTTGGGTTTCCATCCCTTCTTCCCAGGTCTGTGGGTGGTGGATTGCTCTGGGGCTGAGGTCTTGGGGGGCCTGGAGGCCTGGCAGTCGGTGGAGGTGGGCTTGCAGCCCTTCCTGGCAGGACCCAGTTCCTTCCCCGGCTCTCCTGCTGGTCCCCCAGACCCTGAGTGGCCTTCGCTGCCTGCTGCCCGCCCTCCCTGGCTCCTCCTTGTCCCCTCCTCTCCCACAGTTGGGCCTTGGAGTCCCCAAATCGGAACAGATGCCATGCCTCCCCCGCCCTCCCTTTGCAGGGTCAGTGTGATGAGCTTCCACAGGCTGGGGACACTCCGGGAGGGGCTGGAGCGGCCCAGGCCTGGGCCCTGGATGCTGCTGGGGCCTCAGCCTGCAGCCCAGCGGGGCGCCCCGCCCTCTGTCTGCTGACCTTTGCCCCTGGGCCGGGCTGTGCTGCCCTCTGCTGCTCCCCAGCCCCTCCCGTGGGTGGAGCCGCCTTCACCGCTGCCTGGGCTGGGCAGATGGGTCAGCAGGCAGCTCTCAGCCGCTGCCCGGCTTTCCCTCGGAGGTGTCCCAATCCTGGACTTGGCCTTCAGAGGCGCTGGGGGTTCAGACTCCACCCCTGCAAAACAGAAGCCCCTTATGGGGTTCTGGGGTTCTCGTCTCGTCTCATGTTCTCGGCTTCACTCAGTGTTTTAGAAAGTTACTTAAATGTAAACATTCCCATTTTAACCACTTTTGGGGGTGCGGTCCAGTGGTAGAATTGCGTTCCCAGTGTTGTGCCACCTTCACCATCATCTGTCACCCCAGATGCCGACTCTGTGCCCCGTATGCGTCGGCTGCGTGTCCCCAGCCCTGCTGCGCCTGACGGTGCCGGGTCTGGCTTTTGCGGAAGACCCGGCCACCCTGATCCGCTTCTCCCCACCGCAGCCTCCTCAGCTGCCGTGGGCCCGGGACCCCCACCCGAGGCAGAGCAGGCCTGGCCACAGAGCAGCGGGGAGGAGGAGCTGCAGCTGCAGCTGGCCCTGGCCATGAGCAAGGAGGAGGCCGACCAGGTAGGTGGGCGTGGGGGGCCGCCATCTCCCTCCATGCCCACAGCCGCTGCCCCCGCTCACCTCCCCTTGTGCCGCCGTTCCCCCTGCTCTCGCCTCTCCTGCACACCCTCTGCCTCCCGCACTCACTGTCTGCCTGTCCCTGTGTCTCTGTCCTGTCCACCCCTGCTCTGGGCCGGTCTTCCTGGCCCCTCCTCCATCTGTCTCTCCCATCCTCCTGCCCTCCCCAGCCCCCTCACGCTCTCTCTCCCCCAGCCCCCGCCCTGCGGCCCCGAGGACGACGTCCAGCTTCAGCTGGCCCTTAGTTTGAGCCGTGAGGAGCATGACAAGGTCAGCGCCGCCTCCCTGCCCCCCTCAGGCCCTGCCCCTGGCGCCCCAGGTGGGCCCCCACTGCGTCCCAGGATCTTGAGCAGACACCCCGTGCCTGGAGTGGGCGAGACATTGTCGGGTGATGGGTCCCTACCTCTCCCCACCCCAGCAACCCCCCAGACTTGTCGCCTGCAGCTCAGGGCAGACCACGCCCCCCCCGGCAGGCGCCCATGGCCCCTGTGTGTCCTCACCCCTCCCCCAGCCTCCCTCCCACCTGTCGTTTGACCCAGGTGTCCCACCCCCCATTCCATGCGTCATTCACATCCCATTTTAATTTCTTGGTTGCTCTTGTCAGGGTGGGAGAAGGGTTGGGGGGGCAGCTTGGGGAGTCTGAGGCCCAACTGCCCCCTCCCCTCCCTCGAGTGCAGGAGGAGCGGATCCGGCGAGGCGATGACCTGAGGCTGCAGATGGCCATCGAGGAGAGCAAGAGGGAGACGGGGGGCAAGGAGGAGGTGAGGGGGCCCTGTGGGAGCCTGACTTGTCCCCGCCTCCCCGCTGGCTGCTGTGTCCCTGTCATCTCGATCTGCCCTCCCTCATCTTTGCATTCATCCCTTGTCCACTTTGGTGGGTCCGTGATGGGGGCTGGAGTGATGGGGGTTGGAAAGCAGGACTCACTATCCTGGGTTCCAGTGCTGGCTCTGCCGCCTCTTGGGCCCTGGAGCTGCTGTCCCTGCTGGCTGAGGAGGAGCTGCAGCGCAGCCGGGTGCTGCGGGGTGCTGCGAGCTTGGCCTGCGCAGTGGGTCCCCCCGGCACCTGTCGAGCACCAGGCCATGTGCTGGGCCCCTGCGCCCTCAGAGCCCCCCTTGGACGCCGTGGGTTGGCCTCTCGCATCCACGGCTCGTCCTCCTCCACCCCAGAATGCAGCCGCACTGTCTGTTGAGGGCCCTTGGGCTGACCGGGCTCTGCCAAGTGGTTCTGCTCCCTGTGTGCCCGGTGGCTCTCATGGCTGTGGCCTTCTCCCATGAAGCTGAGTGTCCTGTGTGGCACTGGCCCCGGCAGGGTGGAGCTGGCTGTGCTGCACCATCACGGCTGCTGCGTTCTTGTGGTCGAGGCTGGCTGGGGGCCGCGGGGCTCGGGGTGGGGACACGGCCCCTGGTCGGGGAGCCACACAGCTTTGTGCCCTCCCTGGCTGACCCAACCGGGCCTTCTCCGTGGATGGAGGCCCAGGGGACCCTTCCTGGCGCCCGCCCCTGCTCTCTGCTGGTTGTCGCTGGGCGGGGTGGGAGCTCCTCGTCTGGAGAGATGGTTCTCTGGTCAGCAAGGCCCAAGTTCTGCATCCACCGTCAGCCTCATGGAGGGGTGTGTGGTGGGTACAGGGAGGTCCCTGGGAGGCGCCGGCACAGCGTGTGCTGTGGTGACAAGGGGGAGCGAGGCCTCAGGCAGCTGAGTGGCTCCGGGCTGGGCAGGGGAGAAGCCCTGGATGTGGCGGAGGGTGGTGTGAGGGTGAGGGTGACGGGGGTCCGGGTTGGGGCTGTTGGTGTTGGCGGGGGCCTGGGCCCAGGCAGTTGGGGGTTGGGCAGAACCAGAAAGACAGACGCCCAGGCTGTTGGAGAGGGAGGCCTACTGCATTCCCTTGTTTTTCCATCCTGGTCTCAGCCCTTGGGGAACAGCTTGTGTGTTTGGGGGCCCATCCTCTTGGGTTTTGGGGGTCCGAGGCTCAGCCCTGTCTCCTGTCCCCTCACGTTCTCTCTCTTCCCCCTGCAGTCATCTCTCATGGACCTCGCTGACGTCTTCACAGCCTCTGCCCCTCTGCCGACCTCGGACCCCTGGGGAGGCCCAGCGCCCACAGCCGCTGCTCTCCCCACAGCGGCCTCCACCTCGGACCCTTGGGGGGGTCCCCCTGTCCCTCCTGCTGCTGACCCCTGGGGTGGTCCAGCCCCCACTCCAGCCTCTGGGGACCCCTGGAGAGCTCCTGCCCCGGCTGGGCCCTCAGCTGACCCGTGGGGTGGGACGCCCACCACTGCAGCTGGAGAGGGGCCTGCGCCCGACCCGTGGGGCGGTGCCGATGGTGAGTGCCACGTTGGGCCATGCCCTTGGGCAGCTGTGTGTGGGGGGGCAGCGATGGGGGTTACAGGGCCTTGGGGGGTTAGAGACACTCACCAGGGGAAGGCCTGTGGGAGCTGGTAGGAGGCAGGCGGGGAGGAGCCCCTGGTGCTCAGCAGGGGTAGGGGCTTGATCCCGAGAGCCGTGGGGGACTGGGTGGTGCAGGATGTGCATGCAGGTCTGGGGGAGGCAGCAGAGGTGTTGCCGGGGCTCAGGTGGGCCCAGATGGGGGAGAAAGTTGGCCGGGCCTGGACAGGGGCATCCTGAGGCCTGAGCCAGTGGGGCTTCTGGGGGGACCTGGGGTGGGGTTGGGGTTTGCTTGTGAGTGGCCTGGGTTGTGTCCTGCCCATTTTAAGAAGAGCGTCCAGTTGTGGGCAGCCTGGTGGCCAGAAAGAGCAGAGGGACAAGGCCCCCAGCCCCCAAGGTGGCATGGGATGGGGCCGGGTAGCCACCAGCTCCCTCATGCTCCCTTTCCTCCCCCTCCCCCAGGTGGGGTCTCCGTCAGCGGGGCCCCGGCCTGTGATCCCTGGGCGCCAGCCCCAGCCTTCTTGGACCCCTGGGGGGGGTCTCCTGCCAAGACCAGCACCAATGGCACCACAAGTACCTCAGCCCTGGGCCTGGATGGGGTGTGCGGCTCTCCCTGGGGTCCATGGGAGGAGGGGCCGTTCACGGAGTGTCCTGTCCCTGCAGCCGCTGGCTTTGACCCGGAGCCTGACGAGTTCTCTGACTTCGACCGGCTGCGCTCAGCCCTGCCGCCCTCGGGAAGCAGCACGGGTGAGCCCGGTGTCCTGGGCCCTTGGGGAACCCCCACCCCGTTTCCTGTTCCCTATCTCGGTCCAGGCCGGGGCGCTGCAGGGCTGGGAGTCACTGAGGAGCACTGGCCCTGGCACTAGATCCCCACCCGTCTGTAAAGAGGCGCTTCCCCGAGATCCCCCCAAACGCTGACCTTTGCCCTTTGGGTCCCATGGTGCCTTGTGGGTCTTCCAGCGCAGGCTGGCCTGGGCGCCCTCACTGGGGGTCCGGGGGGAGCATCTCACCCAAGGCACATGCTAATCACCCGTATGCTGGATGCTAACTGGGGGCACTTTTTTTTTTTTGAATAGGTTATATTTTTAGAGCTGTTTTTGGTTTAAAGAAAAATTGCAAGACAGGTTCCCTTAGATACTCCATTTCCTCTGTCAGCATCTTACATCAGTGTGGTATGTTTGTGACAATCAATGAACCGTCGCTGATACGATTAGTAACTGAAGCCCATAGTACATTAGGGTTTGCTCCTGTGTGTACAGATCTTAATTAAGCAAACGTATATTGAAGCATGAATTGTGGCACAGAAATACGTGCGAATTGATTAATTCTCACACCATGATGGGAGAGATTGTGGCACCAAAACTTCCCCTGCTCTGTTCCCCTAATCTTACATCATGAGATCGGATTTTCATTTTTCTCTGTTTTTTATGCCACACAAATGTGTACATTTTATCAGTATTAGATAGATTTCATGAGTTTATTTAAAAAAGAAGACCTGAAGCTAACGAGTACTGTGAAGCTGCTGGGCTCATTGGCCCCTGCACTGGGTGCGCCCCCGTCTGTGAGGAGCGAGTTTCTTGTGGGCAGACCCCCCGGCCTCCATCCCTTGCTTACCAGGTTCAGGCCACACCCACTCCGATGGGGGCTAAAAGTGGGCTATGCCCCCTCCTTTGTCTGCTGCCAGGTGAGGCTGGGCTCTGCTGGGCTGAGGCCTTGTGGAGGTGCTGGCCCCACTGGAGCCTCAGTTCCTCTTCAGGGGCCGTGCCGTGTTGGTGCCTCTTGGGGTGACCTGAGCGCCTCCTTCCTCCTCCTCCCAGGGGAGCTGGAGCTGCTCGCCGGAGAGGTGCCCGCCCACAGTCCTGGGGCGTTCGACATGAGTGGGGTCGGGGGGTCTCTGGCTGAGGCTGTGGGGAGCCCCCCGTCTGCGGCTGCCCCGACCCCCACCCCCCCCACTCGGAAGACGCCGGAGTCCTTCCTGGGGCCCAATGCAGCCCTTGTGGATCTGGACTCCTTGGTGAGCCGGCCTGGCCCCCCGCCCCCTGGAGCCAAGGCCTCCAACCCCTTCCTGCCAAGTGGTGAGTGGGGGGCCCTCGCCCTGCCCCTTCCCTTTCCCCTTCGGTGTCCCCACAGCCCCTCCCTCCTCCCAGGAGAGCCTGAGCCTCGTGTAGGTGACACTCGTGTGGGGGCGTCTGCAGTGCAACCCCAGTGCGGCCCAGGCGACAGCCCGGGATGGGAGGGCTCGGAGTGGGCGGGTGCCCGCTGGCGCCCCTGATGTGGCTCTGTCTCCGCCCTTCCCCCACAGGTGCCCCCGCCACCGGCCCCTCAGTCACCAACCCCTTCCAGCCTGCGCCCCCGGCGACGCTCACGCTGAACCAGCTACGTCTCAGCCCCGTGCCCCCCATCCCCGGAGCACCGCCACCCTACACTTCTCCTCTGGGAGGGGGCCCTGGCCTGCCCCCCATGATGCCCCCGAGACCTCCGGTCCCCAACACTAACCCCTTCCTTCTGTAATCCAGGAGGGGGGGCTTGGTCGGGTCCAGCTACCCCAATTCTGCTCCCTGGGAGATCAGTGTTGTGAGTGCATGTGAAATGGGGAACCCCCACCCCCCTGCCCCCTCCCTGCTCCTGGGGCCCACTCACACTACACCCTCTCCCATGTCCTCCACCCCACTTCCCCACAGTGACACTGGCCTTGGGGGATGGGGGTGCTGGGAGAGGAGGACCCTTTCCCGTGGCATTGGAAGGGGGAGGGACAGCTGGGGGTCCCTCACCCCCACCCCTGACCTGCCCTCGAATCAGTGTTGGAGCCTCCTCTTCCCCTTGGTGGATCCTCAGTCATGATTTTGGCAACTTTGGGAATAAAGGACAATTCTCACGGGTGTGGCTCTCCCAGACTCCCCTCTGTGGCTCGTGTGCCCCCAACCCCCACCGTGGGCACCCAAGGCTGTGCTCTCTTGGCCTCCTGGGGGCAGCTGGGGACCAGCCTCTCTGAGAAACGGTGGCTTCCCTGGCCCTGTGTGTGTGTGAGGTCCAGGCCCTCACTCCTGACGGGGTCTCGGGTGGGAGGCTTGTGGATGTGGGGGCTTCAGCACAGGCCCCAGTGGGGTTTGAGGTCCGTGGGGTCAAGTGGGACGTCGACACTGGTGAGCGCTTCCTGCGGGCGGCAGCTGGGGGACGCCTCTGCTGCCCTCGCCCGGCCCTGGGTCGGCATGGCGGATCATCCTGTCCGCCACGGAGCCAAGCCTGGGATGCCCGAGAAAGCCTTTCCTGGTCGAGTGAACGATCGTCCGAACTTCCCCATTTGCATCTGTGTGCTCGCCCTCGGCCGAGCCCCCTCGCCAGCCCGAGGCCAGGGCCCCCCAGCCCTCCCTGAGGCGCGTTCCCTGCCAGCTCCACTGAAGCTGGATGTGGGCCCTGTCCTCAGTGCCCATTCCAGGAGCCTTAGTGGGATCTGCCCAAGTCCGAGGTCCCCTAACGCCTGTTCCCCCTGCCGTGTGGTCTCTTGCTGTTCCCGATTGCTGGGTTCATTCCTTCAGCCTCACCTTCAACAGTAGTTCTCAGCCCTCGCCGGGGAGCCGTGCTGGGACTGAGTCCTAGACCTTGGGAGACCTCATTGTCACAGCACTGAGGGGACAGACAGGCACTGCCCAGCTGCTCCCCAAGGGGGGCCATGCTGGCCCCCACGACAGCCCACCTTGTCACCCTGAGGGGACCCCTCCTACGTTGAACAGGGTGGCCTGCAGCCCCCTAGGAGGTCACACATGAGGGGCTGTGGTGCCTGAGCCTGCATGACATCCCCGGGTGGGAACCGAGTTCAGGTTCCGTCAGCTGCTGCAGCCTGTGCCTTGGCCGACTTGATGTCGCCGCCTCCCGCAGACCAGACTCGTGTCTGGGGGTCACGGGTGCACCCACTTAGAAGAGGACAGGGGCCTGGGGCTGTGTCTGTCAAGGTTCACCGTCCGCATGGGCTTCACCTCGGGAGGGCAGCGGCCTTGGGACGGTGACACCGAGACTTGGTTTGTTCTTGTCTTCCTTTCCTTCTTTCTTTACAGTGTCAGGGAAAGGCAATCCACCAGGGACTGCGTGTCCCCTTCCATCCCTTCCCAGGGTGTGGCAGCCGCCATTGCTCTTCTGGGAGCTGGCAGCTGAGAGCCGCCCCTGTGAGGGACCGCTCAGCGGGCGCACTCTCACCTGTGAGCGTTGTTCACACGTGCTCAGTGTACGTCATTTTTCTTTTCTTCACCCACCCAGGATTCAGTTGTAAGTGTCCTGAGGCCACGAGTGAGGGGTATGTCTGGGTGGTGGCGGGTGCTGTGTGGGGTGTTTCTAACCTGGGAGGAGCTTCTCCACGGTGGTTGGGGAGGACTTCCCTTTTTGACTCAGTTTAGGGTGTGGGGAGCTGGACAGTGAGCGGGGAAGGTGCCAGGCTTGGCAGTCCTGGGGCCCAGGCTGGAGAGCTCCTGGTTGACATGGGCCGTTGCTCGGGACCTCACATATGAACCCTGACCCCATTTTCTCCATCGCAGACCCCCTCGCTCACAGGACACGCTCATCAGACTGGCCCTCTTAATGTCTCACTCACCTTCCTACACGCTCTCAAACTCTTGCCTGGACCCTCTCTCTGATTCGTTCTCTAGAAATTCCTCGCGGTGTAGCTCTGTAGACAGGTAGGTGTGTGTAAATGTGCACCTCACATGCTCGGTCTTACCCTTTATCTCACAGGTTTCCTTCTGGTGTAGCCCACGTCACTCCCCTTCCCCACCTGGAGTGAATTCTGCCAGCACACCTGGCGTGATGCCCTGATTTAGGGCGTGACATACTGCGGGCCTGCAGACTGGCCGTCTGATTTTGTGACTCAAGTTTTATTGGAACCAGCTAAATCCAATTTTTTTTTTTTTTTTACCAATTGTTTATGGCTGCTTGTGAACTGCAGAGGCCAGAGAGAGTAGTTGTGACGGAGACCTTGTGGTACACAGGCCAGAAATATTTACCACCTGGCTCCTTAAGAAGTTTGCTGAACTGTGCAGCTCCTTTTACTTTACAGGACTTCTGGTGCCCCCACCCCATCTGAAAGCCCAGGGTGACCTCATTCCCCATGAGCACACACCCCCTGCATTCCCACTGCTCCACTGTCTTGTTTCCTAATGACTTGTTTTTATTCTACATTTAGGGGTAATATTTTAACTTCATCTTTATGTTATTTGATTTTTCTTTTTATTTTAGTTTGCATATCTATAACTCCAAAAGCACTATCTAATGATTGTTTGTTCCTTAAATACAATTTTAAAAATGTTTTATTGTAGTAACATATATGTGACTCAAAATTTCCCATTTTAACCACTTTCAGGTGTTCAGTTCAGCAATATTAATTACATTCACACATTGTGCTACCTTCACCAGCAACTGACACCACCAGCCATCACCAAACCTTCACCCCCCCAAACAGAAACTGTACCCTTTAAACAAAGACTCCCCATTCCAACCCCGACCCATCCCCCCAGCCCCTGGTCATCTGTACTCCACTTTCGTCTCTGAATTTCCTTGTTCTAGGTGTTTCATATAAGTGAGATCATACAATATTTGTCCTTTCGTATCTGGCTTATTTCACTCAACATGATGTCTTCAAGGTTCACCCATGTTGTAGCATGTATCAGAACATCATTCCTTTTTCTGGCTGAATGATATTCCATCATATGTACGTACCGCATGTTGTTTATCCATTCATCTGTAGAAGGGCACTTTGGTTGCTTTCATCTTTTGGTAATTGTGAATAATGCTGCAGTGAACATTGGCGTGCAAATATTTGCTCGAGTCCTTTTAGGCACATACCTAAAAGTGGGATTGCCAGGTCATACAGTAATTTTATGTTCTACTTTCAGATGATCCACCAAACTGTTTTCCATAGCAGCTGTGCCATTTTTCATACCCATCAACAATGTATGAGGCTTCAGGTTCTCCTCATCCTCGCCAACACTTTGTATTTTAATAACCATCCTTGTGGGTTTGAAGTGCTGTACGTTGTGGTTTTGATTTGCATCTCCTTGATGATCAATGAGTGATAACATCTTTTCATGTACCTAATAAGGTTTGCGTGTCTTCCTTAAATACGAGTTTTATGAGACATATTCAAACACACAGAAGTGGAGATCACAGGATTGTAGCTCGCCTCTCCCCAGCCCACGAACACCTCACCTGGTTGAAACCGCCATACATGGAGCCACTCTCATTCTGTCCCTGTGCCCTTTGTATTTTTTAACAAAAAACTTATTTTTAAATTAATTTTGGTCACGTTTTTGAGGTACAATTTACATACACTAACATTCCCTCTTCAGTGTACAGCTCTGTGAGTTTTGACAGACACATGTTGTTGGGTAACCACCAACATAATCTACATACAGAGCAGTTCCATCACCCCAGAATTCCCCCGAGCACTTTTATAGTCAACTGCTCCCCCTCACCCTACCCTGGCAACCTTTGATCTATTTTCTGTCCCTAGAGCTTTGTCTCTTTCAGAAAATGTTCAAATTCAAATATAATTTGTAGGTAGTCTTCTGGGTCCATCATGTCTTACTTGGCTTAATACATTTGAGACTGTTCCGGGTTGTTGCACGTATCAAGAGTTTTTGTTCCTCTTTATTGCTGAGTCTTACACTGTCTGATGTATTATGTCTACATATTCACCCATCAGTTGAAAGACATTTACACTATTTCTAATTTTTGGTGAATATACAGAAAGTCATAAACATTTGTGGACAGTTTTTTTGTGTATGTACATAGGATTTCACAAGACATAGGGTTTAAGATTTTTTAAAAATTTGTTATATTATGTGACAAAATTGGCCGTTTTAACCACTTCTAAGTGTATAATTCAGCAGCATTAATTACATTCACAATGTTGTGCTACCATCACCACCATCCATTACTAAAACTTTGTAATTACCCAAATGGAAACTCTGTTCTCATTAAGCAATGACTTGTGTTACCTTCTCCCCAGCCCGTGAGAAACTATTTTCTATCTCTATGAAATTGCCTATTTTAGATAGCTCATATAAGTGTAATCATAAACTATTCATCCTTTTGTATCTGGCTTATTTCACTTACTATCTGGTATTTTCAAGGTTCATCTGTGCTGAGGCACTTATCGGAACTTTATCATTTTCTTTGATGCACAAAAGTTTATTTTGATGGAGTCCAAGGTATATTTATTTTTGTGTTGCTGTTGTTTTTGGTGGCATATCTAAGAATTTGTTGCCAAATCCAAGGTCATGAAATTTGCCCCTATGTTATCTTCTAAGAGTTTTTTAATGTGGGCCCTTGAAAAATTTTTAGTTATATGGTGTGAAACTTAACTCCATTCTTTTTTTTTTTTTAAATTCAGTTTTATTGAAATATATTCACATACCATACAATCATCCATGGTATACAATCAGCTGTTCACAGTGTGATCATATAGTTATGCGTTCATCACTACAATCTATTTCTGAACATTTTCCTTACATCAGAAAGAATCAGAATAAGAATAAAAAATAAAAGTGATAAAAGAACACCCAAACAATCCCCCCCATCCCACCCTATTTGTCATTTAGTTTTTTTTTCCTTTTTTCTACTCATCCATCCATACACTAGATAAAGGGAGTGTGATCCACAAGGTTTT
>PVKY010000208.1:0-59404 GCA_004027775.1 Bradypus variegatus
TGCTGCTCAAGAAATAATACGTGGAATAGAAATAATTCAAATATGTTCTCTGGCCATGATGGAATGAAATTTGAAATTGAAAACAAAGAAAACTGGGACCTCACAATATGTGGAAATGAAATGACATACTTGTAAATAACCAATGGGCTCACTGAGGAAATCCACTGGGAAACTGGATATTACTTTGAGATGAATGAAAATGAAGACATGACACACTAAAACATCAGATGCCCCTAATCTAGGGTTTGGATGGAAATTTGTAGCTGTAAATAGTTATATTATAAAAGAAGAAAAATCTCAAATTAATAACCTAACCTTCTAACTTAAAAAACTGAAAGTAGAAGAGCAAACCAAAGTTAAAGGAAACAGAATGAAGGAAATAATAAAGATTAGAGTGGAAAATAATGATACAGGAAGTAGAAAGACAATAAAGAAAATAATGAAATCAAAAGCTGTTCCTTTGAATCATTAAAATTTGCAAACCTTGAGCTAGATTAACTATCCCTACCCATACCATAAAAAGAGGAAAGATCTGAATTTTTAGCATCCGTAGTGAAAGAGGATGTACTGACCTTAGAAATAGAAAAAAAACATTATAAAGGAACACTATGAATAATTATTTACAAATGTTCTTTCATCTAAATACAAATTGGAGAACTTAGATGAAATGAACAAATTTCTAGGATGACAAAAACTACAGAAACTAACTAAAAAAGAAATAGACAATCTAAACAAACTTAAAACAAGTGAAGAGATCCCATTAGTAACCAAAATTTTACCCCCCCACACACACCAAAAGCCCATGCCCAGATGGTTTCAGTGGTGAATTCTACCAAATACTTAAAGAAGAATAAATACCAATTCTTCACAAAACCTTCCAAAAAAGACAGAAGAGGACAGAGCGCGTCCCAGCTTGTTAGGTGAGGCCAGTATTACCCGATCCCCAAACCAGACAAGGATATCACAAGAAAAGAGAGCTACCGATCAGTATCTCTTGTGAATATGGATGTAAAACTCCTCAACAAAATACTGGCACACTGAATCCTGCAACATATAAAAAGATTACAGCCATGACCAGGTAGGTTTTCCCCTGGACAGCAAGGGCGTTTGACATCACCAAGTCAATTAATCTTCTTCACCATGGCATTCAAGTGAACAAAAACCACACGTTCAACTCAAGAAAAGCAGAAAAGACATTTGAGAAAACCCAACAACCTTGCATGATAAAAACAATAAACTAGGAATAGAAGGGAATTTCTTCAATATGATACAGAACATCTATGAAAAATCCACAGGTAAAATCACATTTAATTGTGAAATACTGAATGCTTTCCCCTATGATCAGGAACAAGACAAGGATGCCTGCCGTCACCACTTCTATCCCACATTGTACTGGAGATTCTAGAAGGAAAATTATGCAAGAAGAAGAAACAGATGGTATCCAGACTGAAAAGGAAGAAGTAAAACTCTATCTGTTCTGAGATGTCCTGATTTTGTATGTAGAAAATCGTAAGGAGCCCACCAAAAACTATTAGAACCAATAAACGAATTTGGCAAGGTTGCAGGATTGAGTACCGGTATACAAAAATCAATAGTCTTTCTATACACTGCAACAAACAACCCAAAATGAAAATTAAGAAAACCATTCCATTTATAATAGCATCAGAAGAATAAAATACCCAGGAATAAAGTGAACATGAGTGAGAAACTTATAGTCTGAGAAATTACAAAACATTGCTAAAAAAATTTAAGAAGCTTAAATACATGAAAAACATCTCACATTCATGGTTCAGAAGACTTGATATTAAGATGGAATACTCCCCAAAATGATCTACAGATTCAGTGGATTGATCATCAGAATTCTAGCTGTCTTGTTCTTAAAATATTGAAAATTTGATTCTAACAATACGAATTGCAAGGGACGCAGGAGAAGCAAACCAATCCTGAAAAAAGAGTAACAATATTAGAAGACTTCAAAACTTACCACAAAGCTGTAATGGTCAAGGCAACGTGGTAAAGGATTAAGGATACAGATTAATGGACTAGGATTAGACTCCAGAAATAAACTGAAGTGTCAACTGATCTTTAACTAGGGTGCCAAGGCCATTCTATGGGGAAAGAAGAGTCTTTTTAACAAATGGTGCTGGGACAGCTGGGTATCCACATTCAAAAGGATGAATGTGGGCACTCCACACCATCTATAAAAAATTAACTCAAAATGGATCAAAGAACTAAATGTAAGAGCTGAAACTATAAAACTCTTACAAGAAAATAAAGCAGTGAACTGTTACTATCTCTGATTTGACAGTGGACTCACAGAAAAGAGACCAACAGCACAAACAACAAAAGGTAATACATAGACTGGACATCTTAAAAATTAAAACATTTTGTATTTCAAGGAATGACTATCAAAAGCATAAAAGATGATGTGAGAAAAATTTTGTAAATCATATATATGATATATGCTGAGTGAAAGAGGCCTGTCACAGAAGACCATACATTATATGATGTATGTGATTCCATTTTATGAAATGTCCAGAACAGAAAACCCTATAGAGACTGAAAGTAGCTTAGTGGTTTCATGGGGATGAGAGTGAGGGGGGCATGGAGGGCAGCAGGTAAAGGGGATGAAAATGTTCTAAAATTGTGAGGAGGTTGCACATATCTTTGAATATAACTAAGAGCCACTCACTTGTACACTGTAAATGGGTGAATTGCATGTTATGTGAATAATATGTCAATAAAGCCGTTATGAAAAAAAAACGAGAGAAAGAAGTAGCAGTGCACTTACTTGTTAGGAACAAGAGCGGGTCGAAGAAGTCAAACTTTATGAGCTTCTTGACTTTCTGCACAAAGGGATCCTGGGGGTTGCTGAGGGAGTCCACGTTCATCCCAAATGACGTGCTCGTGATGACATCCATGCTGTAGGCCCCAAAGACGCTGAGCAGAGAAGGAAGGACGGGGAGGTTTAAAGTCAGCACCCCTCAGTGTCCCTTCCCCAGCAGGGTCAACAAGAAGTGCCTGCAAATTGAACCCCGAGACACGACAGCACAGGGTCCCAGACATCCGGAACCTTCTGCTGGATGGACTGAGTGTCCACACGGCCATCACTCTCGCGGCCTCCTGAGGCCTCCCTCAGGTGCCAGATTGGTGGGGCACGAAGTGACATGGACCCAGCTCCGGGCGAGGAGCTCAGTCACAGGGAAAGGGGGTGTCATGAGACAAGGGTGTGTAGGCACAGGGCTGGAGCAGGGCCATGGGTGGGGAAATTCACTCCACTCAGACATCCAGAAAGGAGACATTTCATCTGGGTCTTACCTCCCACAGTGTCTGTGCCCAGAGCAGAAAACTCTGGCACATTCCAGAACTGCCAGCCCATTCTGAGATGCCAGGAAGGTTGTCCCTCCTTCTCTACTCCACCTGCTGAGGTCCTGAAAAACCTGCTCCTCCCCAACTCCTGGGACCCAGGGTTTACATGAGGACAGAATCTTTTCCATAAATGGGAGGTCTCAGAATATTAGTGAAACAAATAAAAATCACTCCAGAGTCAGTCTGGGGCTTCCCATAGGCAAGTGGTCATAATCCTGGGTTTGCACAGGACAGTCCCAGTTTACACCTGTTATTCCTGCAACGTTCAAAAATATCTAGTTTAGACAATAAATGAAACGGTCACTCTACCCATATCCTGTAGAGGACCTTCTCCCTTTCAGACTGAAGGAAGAAGTGGTGGAAATACTTAACATTTAGCATTTTGCTTGTTCATTCAGCAAAAGTGTGAAAGGGTTTTGACTGGCCCAAGTTCTGCGTTTGAGTTTTCCTGCTCACCCAACACCAGCTGGTGTGTACCAAAGCCTTCCCCTCCCACCAGGCCGTCCCCCGTACACACTGAACTTTGGCACTATCAGTCATGTTCCTTTTTTCTCAACCTTTTTATTTGTCTTTTTCTCCTGAATATCCACGGTGACTATTAGGCAAGTTCATCGTGGCTGACGTACACAGGGAGGGAGACCCTCCACCCCCCGGCCCCCTGTCCTGATGGGAGCCACCCCTTCTGGGTTGTACGTTGCAGTTTGAAGGCTCCACACTGGCTTTTGTTTGGTCAAAAGAGGATCTCGACAGTGGGAATGTCAGTTCCTTGTCAGGTGGCGGGAGGACTCGTGACCACAGTCAGAACCCAGCAGCCACCCTCCTACTTACTCTTTCAGGGTGACAGGCCTGCCCCTCTCTGCTTCCCTCCTGAGGTTCTTCACCAACACATCTCCGAACTGGCCAACGATGGGGAACATCTAAACATGAAGCACAGCACCACTGCGGGTAAATGGGAGGCCCAAGGCCTGCAAAGACGGGCTTTTCCAAGCATGGAGCCAGAAGTGACATTTATGGTGAATCTTGTATCTCTTCAGGAGTATCGATGAAGGACAACTTTAGGAATCTCAAGCATAGTTGAGTACCCCTTGGAATGGGACAACGATGTGATTTCCACCAGTGCCCAGATTCATTCTTCAAATTTCTAATTTAAAGTCCTGTTTTCTTACCTCCTTGAGCTTTCCACTGGTGAATGTTGGGGACAGCAGTGTTCGTAATCTCTTCCACTCTTCATCCTCAGATATGGAGACAGCATGTTTCATAAATCCCACTGGACCAAAGGGCTAGATTCAAAGCAAAGACATATTGCCCAACATAAGTTTTGAGGTCTCCACAGTTGTGGAAAATTTCTTAAACAGTCATGCATTTATTGAGTTATTATTTAGTGACTGTCTATTACATGCAGGCTCGATGTTAGAGTCTCCAAAAATATAGTGGTTCTTGTGTTTATATATCAATCTCCTTTTAAATAACAGAGTGTCCACATTGTATGGAAATCCTTGTGGGAGAGTAGACAGGACGGTGGGGAGTAGAAAGGCTTTGTGACAGAGAGCCAGATGACCTTGGCAAAGGGTATGAGGCCTCAGATCAGTTCTGTTTTCATGAACATCTGTGGCATGAGCCGCTTCAAGGAGGAACGCCTTCTCATGGTGAGCTTTGAAGTATGGGTGAATGCTTAAAATATTAGGAAACCATTTAGTATTATGAAAGAAAAGAATTACAGGGAAGTCCTTTTTCCTTACATTTCCCTTGGGCTTAGAAGGGAAAATGAAGAGATTGTTTCCTATCCCAGATTGTGCTGGCTTATCAATCCAAACTGCTTGAAAACATTCTTTCATCTTACAAAACAACATTTTTTCTAAAATGATTACCTCTAAAACCTTCATGGTAAAAGAAAACTTTCACTAAACTAGGAAGATAGAGACATGTCCTCACCTTAATGAAGAACAACTACATAAAGATCTAGAGCTAGCGTCATATTCAGGGTTAAAGCCCAAATGCTTCCCCTTAGATTGGCACAAGGCAGGATGTTTGCCTCACCACTCTCTTCCACATGATACTGGAAGTCCTGGTTAGTGCAATAAACAAGAACAATAAATAACAGAAATACAAATTGGGAAGGAAGAAATAGAACTGTCCCTAATTTTAGATAATATAAATGTCAACATAGAAAACCTAAAATCTCAAGGAATATAGAAAAGAAGAAAAACTCAAAACCTCCTACTAATAAGAGAGTTCAGCAATGTTGGAGGACATAACATCAACATGCAAAGTCAACTGCATTTCTCTATAATAACAAGAAATGGGTGAATAAAACCCATTTCTCTATAATAACAAGAAATGGGTGAGATAAAAACACATCATTAACATTTGCTCCAAAGCAAACAAAATACTTATGTATAAATCTGTCAACACATGTACAAGATCTATATACTAAAATAATAAAATGCCAAAGAGAGGATTAAAAATGAACCAATGTAAGTGGAGAGACATACTCTGTCCCTGGTTTGGGAGATTCAACAGAGTAGACATTGTTCATTCCCAAACTTATCTATAGTTTAATCCAATTCTTTTCAAAACCCAGCAAGGACTTTTGTAGATGCAGAAAGGCTTACTCTAAATTTGTATGGAAAGGCAAAGGATCTGGAATAACTAGAACAATTCTGAAAAAGAATGAGAAAGTGGGAGAAGTCTAATAATAAAGTTAAGACTTCCTGGATGGCCACAGTGTTCAGGATGTTCACAGAGATCAATGGCTTAGGGATAGACAATGAGAAACTGATCCACACAAATACGCCCAATATTTCTGACAGTGGTGCAGAGCAAGTCGTTGGAGCAAGCAGAGTCTCCAACCAATGATGGCAAAGCAATCAGACACCTGTAGGCAAGAAAATGAACCTCACCCTAAAACTCATACCCTATACCAACATTAAGTCACAATGGTTCACAGACTGAAGTGTAAAATGTGACACTGCGAAACTTTTAGGAAGGAAAATGGGAGAAAATCTTTGGCAAAGTAGTCTTCAACTACAAAAGCATGATACTTAAGAGAAAAAATTGATAATTTGATCTCATCAAAATAAAAACTGTTTCCCTCCCAATAACCATTTTTAGAGGAAATGATGAGTTGACCCATGCGACTATAAAGATACAGTGATGGAGAGTTCCGCATCTTGATATGGGGGCAGTTACACAAATCTACCCTGTGATAAAGCTGCGTAGAGCTACATACACACACACATTTGCATGCATGTATAAATGACTGCACCTGAAACTGATGAAATCTGCATAAACTGTGTGGATTTTTCCAATGTCAAATTTCTGATAGGATCTTTCACTACCTACCCATGGGAGAGGAATAAGTAGTAGAGTTCAAGAAAGCTACATACCCGCCGGTTTGTGAAGGTGGAATAACACTCTTTCACCAGCACGGTCTTGATCATGCCTGGATCCGTGATGGCCAGCACAGGCTGCCGTCCATCAAAAATCCTGTGCCAGGAACAAAGACCTCGTGACACGTCACAGACGGCAGCCTGACCTTCACCCTGCCTTCTATAATTTATACACCTAGTTGTACAAGGTCAGCACGTTTCCTTCTAGCTCATGCCTGCTGTGATACACAACAACATTCTGACCACAGAGGCCCCTTGAATCTCCATAAAATGAAGAGTAAAGTGGTTCCAGTATGTTAGAGATATTTAAAGACAAAATAGCTCTTAACCGAGATTGCGGTTACAAATGATGTTAGAACATTTATTAGTTCTAGGTGCTGGGGACATGTGTATTGACAATATCATTTTCTCTAAATTTTTGTACGTTAAAATATTTCATTATCAAGAAGGACATTAGGGAAGTGAAAAGTTGAAGGCAAATAAATTGTATAAAATCAAAAAATAATAATAATTACATAATAACTGTCAAGCTACTCAGTGATTATAAGTTATAATTTTAAGATGTCAAAACATGAAACATACATAAACATAATACTGGATGAAAATAAACAAATATTGATGACAAATTTTTTTGAATATTGTGGAAATAGAAAAAGTCTTGGAATGCTCCAAAGGTTATGTTGGAATTTGAATGATTCCTTTGCCACATGTTGTAAATTTTTCTTAGTTCTTTAAAAATTTTAAAAGGAAATGTCATTTTAACTGTTAAAGAGAGATCTTTGGTAGCATGAAGGCTAGAAAAATTCTTAAAATAGAAAATGGGTGCAAAGGAATATGGAGGAATAAAATGTGGCAGAACAAAATGAGAGTTTCCAAAAGTCACCTACCTATTCTTTGACTTCACAGAGGAATTTTAAGTGGCTCTGTGATCATCTGCAAAAACTGGTGAGAAACACAGCACTTACTGCTGTGTATTTACAAAAATAGTCTAAAGCTCAGAAGGTGAATGCAGGTGTTGAGTTTACTCGTGCTGAGCCGCCATATGCATTCTTGAGGGGAAACCTAGGTCTGTTCTACCACCATCACATTTCTTGCATGATTCATGGCACACCAGCATTTTTTCCAAAAATTCCTTGGTGCAGAAGGGACGAAAGTAAAGTCAAAGGTAACAAAACTGACCAGAAACTAACGGTGGCTCCTGCATCCTTTTGTCTTTGGATTACCTTGACTGGCCACTTAATAGTCACCATCTCACTCCAGCCCAAGTATTTCTTCCACCATCTGCTAAAATTCAAAATCTGTCCCCCCACCCCAGAGCCCCCAGGTTGGGATTGCTGGGTGGGGCCCAAGAATCTGCATTTGTAACAAGCTCTTCCAGGGGCTCCTCCTGTGCAGCTGACCCGAGAACGCCTTAAGAAGAGGAAACGGGCCCTAACAATGGAGCAACCCCCATGGGTGCTCACAACCTGCCCAGAGGAGCTGAGCTGGACCAAGGGGGGCCCAGGGCTGTGTGTTTCCTCTGTTTCCTCTACTCCGTCACGTGGCCTCATGGACGTGCTGCCCAGCAGAGCCCCTCGGCCTGCCCTGGGGTTCCTGAGCTTCCGGAGAGAAGACAAAGGGTAGGAAGAGGTCAGTGCCTCCCATGTGCTGTTGGCATCCAGGCCCGGCCACGATGGCACCTCTCCTGCTGCACCCACCAAACCGTCAGCAGCTCCCAAGGGCACAGCCCGGCAGTGTGCCCAGCCCACCTTGCAAAGTTGTAAAGGCAGTTATCCCACTGGGAGATGTGCGTTCAAGAATATTCTCCACTCCTCCAAAATCAGGAGGGATGGCCGATATCAAGAAATACCTCTATACACTTCTATTGTGAAGTCTTGGATTAAAACTCAAAACCAGTTCCACACTTGGGTAGGAAGCAGAAAAGCTGAGCACAACGGGCTCCCAATGTGTTTGTCTCTATCATGCAGACCTTCTTTTAAGGTACATATTAAATACCAAATTTAACTAAAGAAATTTTGGTTTTTAATTAAAAGTCAATCCATGTGGGAATGGGATATTACATGCACTTATTAGCACATATTAGAAGGATCTGAAATAATGCATTTTATGCAATCAAAGAGGATCTAGGAAAGGAAAAACGGAATAAGAGGAATAACCATTTGGACAGTCAGGAGAGGAGTCCCTGGCCGACCAGGTCTGGGGAAAGGTGACAACCCATGGCCTTAGGGCCCATTTCTGACCGTGGGCCTTGACACCAGGTGAGCCCTGGGGTCCCTGGCAGAACAAGTCTCCAGGAACCTGACGAGAAACTTGATGAGATTGTCCTCCACACAGTGGGGTCCCTCATCTCAACAACCGGGTTCCCCGGTGGAAGTTTCCAGAATACTCACCCCCACATTTTCCCATACTTCTTAAAACATTCCATGTCAAAAGCCCAAAAACCCTGTAAAGAGAAAAAGAAATGAGCTTAGATAATTATCTTAAATGTGCCTAGCCCTCCCTCTTTCCAGGGAAACAATGAAGCGCATGTGATGAATTCCAGCCATTGTTCACTGCCTCATGGAGGGAAGTTCTTATTCAGAGACATCTTAGAGGTAAGCAGGAAAAGTAGAGGAGATATCTGAATGGAGAATTTAGAGTAACGGTTGAATTTTCTCCTAATATTGAAGGTAGTAAATGGTTAACCCTCTCTCTGAATTATAAGCCATTCCTTGTCTTTCTGAATCTTTTACTCATGCATATATTCTCTCTAAAATTCCACAACATCAGCATTATCACCTCCACAGACACACGATAAAACTGAGGCTTAGAGAGAGTTAGGGGTCTTGCAAAGCAGGCACCCTCTTTCTCTCCGAGCTCAGCAGCCACGTCATTTATCTCATGAGCTCTCCAGAATTCTAGCAGAATTAAAAATCTAGGGACATGTGTCACTGCTTGTCTCACAGGTGGAAATAAGTCTAAGGCCTGCTGTTGAGCGAGAAAGTGAGTGAGTGAGAGAATGAAAAGTGGGCTCAGCCTTCCCGTTTTCCATCTCAGCACAGACAGGCTGTGGAGACGCCACCTCTGCACAAGGGACCCAGCCAGTTAAACACTCGCTCTCAATTTTCACTTCTGTAACTTAGAAAAGTCCCATCGCTAACTTTCAGCTGTGATCTTCTAACTACAGAAAACATGGTTCCCAGAATATGAATCCAACTCAAGAGTTAATCTGGGAAGGGTGGGAAATTATTACTGCTTTTTAGAGGAAGAAAAGAGTAAAGTAAGAGGTAGGTGGTAATTAGGAAAGAGGCCTCAGTTGGGAGAACTGGAGTCTGAGAAACAAAGTCTCAGGTCTGTGGGGAAGGGAAACTGCACGGAGCGGCCTGTGCCCGGGCCCCGTCTGTGGCCTCTGGAGGGGAGCCCGTCACTTCCCGGCTGGGCCCGGGCGGAGCTTCCCGTGGGACTAGTCACAAAGTTTCCTCCAAAATTCCGATGATCAGCCCATGTAGGACGTATTATATTATGTCCAGCTTTGTTTGAAAGTTAAAGTCAATTTTTAATAATTTCATCAAGCCTTGCCTTTTTATTATTTTTCTTATCTGTGATGATGCCTTAGGGAAGATCTGAGAACCACATTTAGTGGTGAAGGATCTGATGGTGGAAGGCGGCCATGAGCTTGTCTCGTTTCCCCTACTCCTGCTCACACTGGCTCACGGGGGCCTGCTTTCAAGGAAAGGAAGTAAAGCCCAAAGCTCTCGTAGCAGCTCTCAGATCCCCCAGACATCTTGGGTAGCAGAAGTTGGGTGAAGCCGTGGAAATAACCACAGGGGAGTAGACAGTTCTCCAGAGAATTCAAGTGTGTGCAAGTGGGGACGTGGTTAACACTTGGGCTGCCTGGTAATGAGAAGTTGAGAAGTTATGTAGGAGGGAAGGAGAATTCAGGAGTCTAACGGAAAGTCTGAACCTGGTGCACACAGCTCAATGAGCTTCTCGCCATCCCGTCAGGCTATTCTCCTAATCCCAGGGGCCGTTACGCCTGCCTTGGAGCCAGTCCCAGACAGAGTCAACCATCTTCATGATGTTCACAGTGTTTGACCATCAGTCCTTTCTGACCCTACTGGAGAGCCAAGCTGTCAGACGGCAACCCTATAGCTGACATGGAACCCAAGAGGGGCACAGGCCACCCTGCTAGATGGGGCCTTCAACATCGTTTCCAGAAAGTGCACAAGCTCTGAAGTTCCTCCTGAGGAACTGTTTCTGATGGCATTTTTCCTGATGGAACTAAGTTGGTATTTGCAAACCAAAGAAGCGAAAGAGGGACACTGACCTTGCGGTAAGCCAGCAGAGTTCCCACAAAAGGCAGAGGTGCTGATCCCGGAATTCTCAGCTTCTTAAAAGTCCTAAATGAGGAGGTTCCACACCTATAAAATGAGAGAGAAACAAGGTGCCTGGGTTGTGAGCCAGTCATGGACGCAGGAGCTGCACCAATCCACGTAAGGACGTAATGTGTAGGCGATCGGTAAGAACAATTGCAGGGGCCATCGTTACATTTTATCGTCATCTCCTTTCCCACCTCCCCTGTGAGACACCCAAAAAGTCACCATGATTGAGCAAAAGCTGTTGAGAGCGTCATGGTACCAACCCTAGAGCGAATACTCGGTAAATGTTCCTGAACTCGAGAGCTCCTGGGAGGTTTCAACTGGAACTCTCCTTGAACATGCCCCCGTGTCTATTTGGTAAGGTGACTCTTCAGTGACTGTGGGATTCTCATTCTAGGTAGAAAGGGAAAGAGCCATCTTCCTGTTCTCACGAGGAGGTTTTGTAACAGACGGTTACCAAGAGACCAAGACAGCACTGTCTTGCAGGGTACTTCAAGACCTTATGCTTTCCTTCACTCTCTGGCTCTTCCTCCTATTTAGTGTCTGGTCTTTCTTGAACATGCCTTGGCAAAGAGCCCTGGGGGCAGCCACTGTGCTTCTATTTCTACACAACCAAAGCCATGGCCAAGGCTTCTACTGATCCCGGAGAAGTGCAAGTGCTGTTTTGCTTCAACCAGGCCTGCATTGCTGGCGTGAGCTGTAGGGGAGGGTGACTGGCCAGTATGTTTCCTGAACTGATACCATTAGAAGAACCAACAGTAAACGATCCATTTCCAGCCAGTGCTCCCCTGTGGCATCAGGTCCTCCAGCCCCGCTGGTTTCCCACTGGATAAGCCCAGTGCCAGGCAACCTCCTTCTTTCAACACGGTCAGTCAGGAAGTGGTTATTTACTGCCCCGGATGCCCACTCTCCTGAAGACCTACCCAGCTCGGTGTTCCCTGGGGCAGGCCTGCCGGCAGCTCGTCTCTCAGGGTCCCCTATGGATCCCGTAGCTGAGGGCTCTGGATCCTGGCAAGTCCTCCCAGTCCCGTGTTACTGAGAGACGCTGGAGTAGAAGACGCGAGGCTGAAGCCAGGGGCTGCGGATGGGCACCGAGAGAGAAGCTGCTGGGTCTACACGGTTAGCCCCGAAGAGGCAAATTCAGAAAATACGGCTGAAGAGTGTAAGTGGTTTAACATTCCTACAGTAGCTCTCAGCTGAAAGAGAGGGAGCTTTCTGAAATCCAGGTACATTCCTGCTGACCTAAAGCACAGCCTGGGCAAAGTGTCCTGACCGGCACCAGAACCCCCAGCCCAAGGTGACAGGGGAGCCAGCCAGGACAGGTACTCACAAATAGAGGAGCCCCAGCAGGCAGCCCGGAGTCCCCAGGTTTCCGTGGAAAAGCACGGGATCAGGTCCATGGTAACTGCCCTCCCAGATGCTCTCCTCTGAGTTTTCCTCTCTGTTGGGTCCTGTTGTTTCTCGCTGGGATGAGCCTGCCTTCCCAGCCCTGTGGTAATTCAGGAAGGCCAGCTGGGGTGCTTATATTCTAGGAAGTGGGTGGGGCCCTGGCTGCAACCAGTGGAAGGGCCACCTGCCCTGGGTCTGGTATCCTGGGAACTCGGAAAACTGTCCACCTTTAGGGCACTGAACAATCTCCTAAGTTCATACCTGATGAGATATCAATAATTAAGCAATTCCAGGTTATTAGTAAACCCAAAGGTTATTGGCCTTCAATCTCCCCTGTGCTTGTCTTCTAGCCTGCCCCAGCCTCCCACCAGCCTCACTGCAAAACCCTTGTTGTGGCCCAAACAAGTTATGTCTGCAAATCTCCACCCACGTGGACACCTCTGCCTAGAATTCCCGTGTGTCCCCCTAGAAGGCTCCTAGTCATCCTTCAAAACCCAGCTCAGACAGAAGCCCCTGTTAGTCTTTCCTCCCCGACCTCCTCAAACGGCTTGGACCGCTTCCTGGGAAACTCCTACCCTGTATCCATTTCTGTCACTCTCATTGCCCTCTACCTCCATGACTGGTTTCCACGTTTGTGTCTTGTATCAGATAATGTTCCTGGTTTTGTCCCTAGTTGCTGGCAGAGCCCTTTACACAGAGAAGGCACCCACGAAGGGTGGGTGGCCTGGCCGGGCTATTGTGCAACCTGTCCTGAGCCAAGCTCGGCCCCCAGCACTGCACATTCAGGCAGCACGCAGGGTCCACCGGCAAGAGGGCCTGCGAAGGAGGGGCAGATGCTGAAGGGATGGCGCTGACAGCTGCCCTGGGCAGTCTCCGTGCGGGCTGCCTCCTGTCCAGGCCCTCAGTGACCTTGCAGACGGCCAGTCAGGCAGGCTCTTGACTGGAGCGAGGGGCCCTGGCTCTGGGGAAAGGTGACGTCGCCAGCAGCAGTGGCAGGAAGGGAGGGAGGAGGGAGCCACAGCTCCATTGGCCCCGTGGCCCCCACCGTCTTTGCCACCAGCAAAGTGGCCCATGTCCCTGCACACACAGCAGCTCGGGCTCTGCTGCTCTCCTGACCCACGTCTGTTCTGCTCGGCTTGAGGAATCCTGGAGTACGTGAAACCCCACACCTCCAAGTTCTTAAAACTCAGCTAAAAAGTGAGAACTCTCAGCTCGTGGGTTTCCTTCTCGCTTTATCCCCTTTCAGCCCTTCTGCACAGCCTGACCCCGCCCCTGCCCCCCACCCCCTCCTGGCCCAGGTCCCCAGGGCTGCGCGGCCCTGGCTGAGCACGTGGACATCTCACTGGTGACAGGAGTGAAGTCCCGGCTGCTCACCTGCCTCCCTCGGCCATCGGAGCTCCTCACGGTGCCTGGGCTTTCCACCGCCCCAGGGTTTGCCTTTGGGTTGCGGCTTTAGGCAGGTGTCAGGTTCCGGAGCTGCCCCAGGAGAGTGTGATCTGCGAGCCCATTTACCCTCCAGGCACTGAGGCAAGACCCAGTGGTGGATGTTGCTGTAAGGGCTGTCCCTGGCCGTGGCTGGAAGTCACACGGTCCCTTCCCCGAGGGCACCCAGGCCCAGGGAGGGGGATGTCAGTTTGGTCACAGGGAGGCGTGAGCAGGGCAGCCGCTGGCCCTGGCAGAGCCCGTCCTGCAGGGATAACCAAGAAGAGAAGTGGCAGCGTTTCCATCCTGGCAAAGGAGGCCTGGGCAGCCGGGGACAGTCTCCAGGGAGTGGCATCGAAAGTCCAGGGAAGGACAGCTCGCTCCTGCCCTCTGGGTGACCCCCCTGGGTCCTCATCAGCAGGCCGACTGCTCTCATCTCCCGTTTGCAGATGCAGAATCCGAGACCCAGGGACAGCACGTGGCTTCTCAACCACATTATTTGCATCTAAATATCTACACTCCCGAGCAGGCAGTTTAAAGCTCCCTCTCTGCTAAGGGTCACCAAGGAAACTGACCCTGAGTGCAACAGCTAATTTGTTACATTTCTAGTCTCCTCTCCATGTTTCTCCCGTAGCTCCGCAGGGACCTTCCAGAGAAGGCTGCAAGTCCTGAGGGATTCCAGGGTCTGGGGTCTCCTAGAGCCTGGGGTCCGGAGGGCTCTCCGTGCCTGAGCTCCCAGCAGACAGAGCGAGACTCCACTCGACGGGGAAGATTGGAGTGTCTTCGATAATGACTGAGGACCCAGTTAGCTCACATAAACCCCAAGCCTTTATTACTCCTTTTGGAACCAAAACTCACATGGAAACTAAAATGCTTTCATCTTCCTGCTGGTCGCACCCTGGGTGGGGACGGGTTTTACGGCTAAGCTGCGTGTGACCTCCCCCCCCCGCCCACCCCAGGGACTGGTTCAGCTGGCTGCCATCTCTCCCGACAGCCGTGAGCAGGACTTTGCTTGGAGGAAATGAAGCCTGCGCTGTGCCGTGACCAATGCAAATGCTTCTGTTCTGCCAGGACAACTATAGAAGACATGCCTTTGTGCACTTAATTCTGTAGTTGGTATCAGTTGACAGGCCTCTGCTCTACTCATCTGCGTATGATGACTCATCGTGCTCTTAAAGCTCTTCTCTAAGGACATCAGGTACAACAATGACTAAGACCCAGGCACTATTCAGAGATAAGAGACAAACAGATAATATAACATAGCCAAGGAAAAGGAGTTACACAGATACAAGAAATGCTTTACCTTATCAACATTTAATAACCTATTTTCTCTCTCGGGCTCCTCAGCACTTGGCCAAAGTCGAATCTCAAACAACGTTCAGAGAGGCTCAGAACCTGGCATAAGTGGATGGTGAGTGCCTCTACCTCGTGCTTTGGGGAACACCATTGGGTTGATATTTCCATTTTTTTACACCAGCCCAAATGGTACCTGTCCAGGGAAGCCTGCGCTGACTGCCACTGGCTGTGCTAGCTGTATGGGTAGGCACCGATGCTCTGGGATGATCTGATACTAGGTACAAATTTTACAAGTTACAATCTTGAGTGTGCCAAAAAACAAAAGATTATTTGTCTGTAACTCAAGTTCTCAAGCTCCCAATCTTTCCTGTGTGGGGAGAACTTGATCCTGCCAAACTGGGGTAACCAAGTGGTGTCTGAGTTTGGATGATTGGGGGTAGGGAGTAGCCAACTCATCTGTGTCTCGTGGGGGGGGGACGGCAGTGAGGGGTCGCTGGGTCCGTGGCCACCGCTGGCATGTGGGGTGGCAGGTGCTTCACCCCAATGTCATGCTTTTGGTGGGCTCTCTCCCTCCGTTTCCTCCACAAGGTCCCCTTGGGACTGTATGTCTCTCCCAGGCCCTGTGTCCTTCTAGAATTTTCCCTCCCTGCACCCTGAAGCATGAGGACTCTGATGGGCCCCCTCAGGCACCCCAACTTCTGGGACTGCCCTGTGACATCCCTCTACCATACTGGGGGTGCTCCTCTTCTAGAAGGCTCCGGAACATGTCTTAGGAAAGCTGGAGCTGCTCTTCTCGGCTCTGGTATCCCCCAAACCTGCTAGAGAGTTTGGATAATTCACCCCCACCCCACTACCCTTGGGCTCCAGGATAAAGAAGGCTTCGCTCCCTCTCCCTGGGAAACGGAAAACTGGTTTTTACAGCATGTGTTTTAAATACCCACTTAGGAACCCAAAAGGTGGGCCCTGCCTGGTTCTTTCTCTGCCTTCCTTCTGTAATGATGGAGCCCTCCCTGGGGCAACAGATGCCGCTGGCCAAATTCTGAAAAGGTAACGTTCAAGAAATTGCAATGGATGGACTTGTCCTCAGAATTTCATCGTATTGCCTTTCCTTATGTCTCCGTCTCCACTGCTGGACCTTTGGTTCCTCCAGGAAATGAGGATTCCTCCACTAGAACTGCCTCTGTCGAGTTCCCCATGACACTCTAAATGCCCAAACCCCTGGACCAACAGGTGCTTCTCAAGCCCCCTCTCGTTCATCCATCCATCTGTTCTGCAGAACACTGCTGTATGTTAGGCAACAAGCCACACACTCAATATAAAGAAGAGGGAATCCTTTCCCCTCCCACGTAGCTCACTCTAATGGGAGAGAGACACTGGACAAGTAACTACACAAATAAACATTACTGGGATAAATACTGGGACATAAAAGAGCCCTGAATTACAAATTGAGAGAAGTGCTACAGAGCAGAACCCTGAAACCTCGGTTCCCAGCAGTGTCTGACATGTTGGCCCTTCTTTCTTTCCTTCAGCTCTCTCAGCCTCTGGGAGGAAAGTGACAGCAGAACCCACGGGACCTGTGAGGGAAGCTGACCCCAAGGGACCTGAGAGGACAAAGGACCCCATCTCCCAAACTTAAGGCACCTCAGGGACTGTCTGTCTCTCTCAGCTGTATGCGCCCACCAGGATTTTCTAACATCTCCCACCACCTCCGGCATGAGCTTCTTGGGCCTGATGGAGAGGAACAGGATGGGCCTGGGTAAGGCAGTGGGCACACAGGCCGTCTACTCTAAATTCCGGGGTGGGATGTCAACCAGGGATGCGGAGAGAGGGATGCCACCCCACCCACCCGCCAACCCACAGGCAGTGCATGATGCCACCCGAAGCAACGACAGCTGACATCCGCCACTCTAGGCGCGTGGGCTGCTCTCACTGACGCCATCCTCAGGCCCTCAGATACAGTGATGCCTGTTTCACAGATGAGCAAACAAGGCACAGAAAGTTAAGTGACTCTTCCGAGGTCAGAGCCTAATCATGGGTGGAGCTGCAGAGCCCAAAGCCTTCATCTGTAAGCACAGGCCCTGCCTTGCTCCAGGCCACATGGAGTCTGTGGTGGGACTAGAACTAGAGCCCAGGTCTTCTGAATGGGTAGAAAGCAGCACCATCCCGTCAAGGCAAGGGCCTGGCAAGCCCCTCTGTGAGGGCTGGGGTGAGGTGAGGGCATCTGCTCTGCCCCACACCGGGGGCACATGGCACCGTGCAGAAAGCCCCCTCACCCTGAACACTGACCACTCCCAGGGGCTTCATGGCGAAGCAAAAGAGCCACTCACCTTCCCCTCCATCCCAGAGGGCCTGTTTCCTTATGATGCGACCACTAAAGCCTCTGAGCACTTAAGTGTATAAAGGACTTCCACATCTCTCCGTCAGCCCTCCTGATGACCCTGTGGGATGAGCAGGGTAGGAGTTCCCGCATTCCCTTTTCCAGGTGGGAAGTCAACCTCAGGGTGGGCAAGTGTCTCACCCAAGTGGCTGAACCAGGAGCCAGGGCAGGGAGCCAGACCTCGTGAGCCAAACTGTGTCCCCGGCCAGGAGGCTTGGGTGCCAAGGGGCCCCTGAGACGACTTGGGAAGCTGAGTCAGCCTCACATTGGTAAGGAATTTCCTTCTGCACCTCTCAACATGCTTCCCAAGGATGACGAAATGCTACAGGGCTGGGACCACAAACCACTGGCACATCCTTCGACCATTACTAAATCATGAGTTCACTGAACTCGTGGTTGTCAGCAGGAAGGCGGACGTTGCAAGTAGCTCTGACAATGCTGCCATCGGAATCATCTGGGTTGCCAGGAAAGCGGCGAGTAAAAGTAAAAGGTAGTAAAAGGTGATGAAACTGCCGAGTGAAGTGAAGGGGGAATGTTAGGCAAATTTCAGAAGACCATGTGGGAAGGAAGGAATTGAAAAGGGAGTATGAGATGAAGGAAAAGAGGAGCATCACGGGGTAGGTTGCAAAAGAGGGCACCATCTTCACCATCACTCGCCGTAATTGCCGTGGGAACCCCCTGATTTGTTTTGCCCAACCCAAGCTGGCCTCACCCAGGGCAGCCCCCACACAGCCCCCCAGAGAGAGCCTTGGAAAGCAGATCCTGGAACATCCCTCTGTTGCTTCAATCCCCTCACCTGCTCTCGTCCCGCTCTGGATAATCTCTAAATGCCTCCAGATGGCACCCAGGACCCCTCTTCACGTGGCCGTCGCTGGCATTTCCGGTTGTGGCTCCGCCCAACCACTTTAGGCTGTTCCCCATTTCCCCTAATGTGACACCCCAAGCCTCCCCGGCTCTGCACAGGCTGCTCTCTAGCTTGGAGTGGACCCAGCTCATTTCCGTCGGGTGAGTCCGAGCTCTGTTGGGGCCACGCAGCCCCCACGAGCCTCTTCCACTGCCTCAGTGGTCAACTGGGGGAGGGGTCCCCCTTCTGGTGCAGATTGTTCCTACAGACGGACACGGCTGGGTTCCCCGTTCAGGAACCACAGTGAAATCCACCCCGGCAGCTTTAAGAGCAGATGCCTGGGTCCCTCACCCCCCAGAAGATCTGAAAGTAGGAGTAAAGCATCAGTGTTAAAAAACCAAACAAATCAACAAATACCAACCACCTTCCCCTCCAGGGGAATCTACCCGGTGCCCTGGGTGGGAATGGCTGACGGGACACCCTGCTTTGATTTTGTCCCTGAGAGCCGCAAGTTAGTCTGGCTCATTTTGAATCTTAGGCCCCAGGACAACGCTTGGCATATCACGGACACTTGGTGAATGTCTGCTGAATGCGCGAAAGACTGAACGAATAAATAAAATATATGAAGGTTAAAAAAAGTCAAGAAGATGCTAGTGTAGAACAGTCTGGAAATCACACATCACACACATTAGCAAACCAGCTGGTGAATGTCTCCTAAGCTAGTGAGGTGGTGACCAGGGAGACTGACCTTGGAAACGGTCAAGTGCTCAGAGAAACCACCAGGAAGGAGCTCACAGCTCATACGAAGCAGCCCCAATTCATGGTAAAACAAGTACAAGCATCGTTTGGGGGAAGAAGCTTGTTTTAAGGGCTTTGCTAGCATTGATTATACTAGAGGTGGGAAAAACAAAATCATTTTCATTGTAAAAACATTTGCCATCACTATGGTTTGAGTCTCTGGAGATCTCTACTGGCTAAGAATATGGGGCAAAGCAACTCCCATGGAGGTGAGTTAAACTGGGACTTGGTAGAGGAGATGGAGGATGTGGTTTGTTCAGTTCCAGTCCTGGCCATGCATCCGAGAGAAGCCTCCAGCCTGATTGGGAGGCAACTGCTTCTAGAGCTCTGCCTCTTAATTTAATGGAACACTGGTATTTTTTAATCCTACATATAAACTTTGAGACATACTACTTAGCAAAATACAAGATTATGATTTGTGACTTAGAGTATAAAATCACATCTATAAGTACATAAAGCCATGAGGAAAAAGGCTTAATTAGGCATCTTTCAAGTTTCTTAATTAATATTCATTTGCTATTTGTGCATTCCCTTTCTCAGATGCAGGAACTTATATGCAAGCAGTTAAGAGTAGCACATTCTGGTAATTTCTTTTGGGATGACAACTACACTCATAAAATCATATTTGTTCATGTAATATTTCCTAATACTTGTTAAAAACCTTAATTGAAATATTAGAAGCAATAGACTAGTTCTTGGGAAAACATAATTTACCAAAATGGACCCAAGAAGAAATAGAAAATTAAATAGTCCTAGAACTCCTAAATAAATTAATCAGAAGCAAAAATCTTCCCCCAAGGAAAACACTGGGTCCAGGAAGTTTTACAGTAACTTTTAAGGAACAAATGTATTTTACCCTGGGGTCCCAAAATGGGGAGCTTGAGATACAGGCCTTGACGCTACTATCTTGTTAGAGAATAAAATCTCAGAGGAGGAAGAGTGAAAGAAAATCGGAATGAAGCATGGAAGCAGGGAGAGCCAACAGGAGGCTCTGTAACAAGCTGTCCAACACTCGGCATCAGGAGAAGGGGCTTCTGACTGAAAGAGACCATCTCGTGGGAGGTCATTTGGCCACTACAACGCAGAGCGTCCATCCAAGGGCTTCCTTCTCCCAATGATCAAATACTCTTCTCTCGGGGCATAAACTCCCCTGAACCTCTACAGGCAGCTGGGCCCTCCGCGGCCCCCCACTGGCGCCCACTCCCAGTGGTGTCTCGTGCCGCCACGTCCCTGGGAAGCCCGATGGCTGGAGGCTGGATGGGAGGTGCTGCCAGGCTACGCCTGGGCAAATGAGGTTTGCCCCCAAGCAAAGCGGGTTCCCACAGAGGTGCCTGAAACCGAGCCAGTGGCCTGGGGCCACCATATCGGAGCTCTGCAGACTGGGGGGCTTTAAACAACAGACATTTTTTCTCTCACAACTGTGGAGGCCAGAAGTCGGAAATAAACCGTGGGCAGTGCTGAGCTCCCGCTGCGGGCTCTAACGAAGAGCCTGCTCCATGCCTCTCTGAACTTCAGCAGTTGCCGGCTGTGTTGGTTTGAAGCTGTTATATACCCCCCAAAAGGCCATATGCTTTTAATCTACCCCAGTGGGTGCAGACCTGTTGTGGGTTATTTCAATTGATATGTGTCCCAGCCCATTCAGGGTGTGTCGATCCTCCTACCAGAGCCCTTTACCAGGGGTTAGAAGACACACAGAGAGAAGAGATGAAATTAAGAGAAGCTCACAGAGAAAAGCCTCCAGAGTTGCTGAGAGAGGAGCCACTGAGGCGAGAAGGTGAAAGCAACAAAACCCAGGAGAGGCTCAGCAGACGCCGCCGGGTGCCTTCCCATGCGACACAGGAACCCCCTGCCGGCAGCCTGTCTTCAGAGAGGGTAATGTCCCGTTGATGCCTCAGTTGGGACATTTTCATGGCCTTGGAACTGTAATTTGTGAACTAATAAACCCCCATTGTAAAAGTCAACCCATTTGTGGCATATCGCATTCTGGCAAACTGGGACCCCAGCAACTCTCCATTGTCACCTGACATCTTCCTTGTATGTCTGTCTATCTGTCTCCCCTCTTAGAAGGGTCATTGGATTTTGAGCTCACCCCAAAACAGCACAGCCTCATCTTCATTTATCTAATTATTTGCAAAGACTTTATTTCCAAATAAGGTCATGTTCTTAGATTCCAGAAGGACATGCATTTTGGGGCAACTATTCAATCCAGCCAATGACCAGGAGAGGTAAACTGGCTACCTGTTGTTATGCATCAAATTACTTCTCCCCCCAAATAGCAGCTTAACACAGCAAACATTTATAATCTCGGTTTCTTGGGCTAGAAATCCAGAGGTGGCTCAGCTGGGTGCCTCCGTCTCAAGCTCTCTCACGAGTTACAGCTGGTGCTGCCACCCATCTAGAGACTTGGGGGGGGCATCCACTTCTGAGCTCACACCTGTGGCCGCTGGCAGGACCCAGTTCCTCGCGAGCCCATGGACCCCTTCCTCATGGCTGCTGGCCAGAGGCTGCCCCCTGACAAGAGCCCCTCCTCTCTCACCACACGGCACCGGCTTCGTGAGAGACACCACCCAAGAGCGAACCATGGTCTCCTCACAGCCTCGTCCCAGAAGAGGCGTCCCGACCCTTTGCCAGGTTTATTCACGGGAAGCAAGTCACTGGATCCAGCCCACACTCAAGCAGAGGGACCCCTGGGCAGGTTCCTTGGAGGCCGGGGCTCTGGGAGGCCCCCTGAGGGGCAGCTGCCGGGAGAGGTGAAGCCAGGGACTCGGGTGCTACAAGTGGCCAACCCAGAGACTCGAAAGAGGGCATCGTGCCCAGCACACCCCAAGAGGGAATATTGCCCAGTCCAAGCCAGACTAAAGCAGCACAAGGAAGGAAGATGTTCCAGGCCACTCTCACTCGTGAGCACCCCACAAAACCCCACACAAAATATTAGCAAAGATGATCCGCCATAACCACACTCAAGGAAGCTCAACACAGAAACAACACAAATATCAGTTATCATGTTAACAGCTCCAAGGAGAAAAGTCAAGTGGTCATCGAAATAGTTCCAGGAAAAGCTTTTGATAATAGCCAACCTCCTATTTTTGATAATAAATAAATCTTGACAGACTAATAGCAGTAAATTTCCTTCATCTGAGAAAAGTATCTAACCCAAACCTAAAGAAAACCACATTCTTGATAGTATAAAAGCATTATCCTTTTTCCACATTAATGTTTGACTAATGCATGTGTCATCATTGTAAAAATAGTAACAGTTTTTAAATCAAGAGAACCCCCCCCCCCAATAACTTCCTCTGCGGTAAAGGGGAAAAGCACCACTCACCTTTGGCAGGAATCCAGCCTGTGGATCCCAGTGTGAACAGGGGAAGGTTCAAGAATCACAGGACAAATGTAAATGTTTTCTGCCTCGTGGGCTGCTTGAGCTGGCCATGTGCAAGGGCAGCAAGGGCCGGGGACAGAGCCGACCAGCGGGCCCGCTTGGCTGAGTGACCTGGGCTCACCAGCTGTGGGTCTCGGCCGTTGATGGGGCACAAAGACAGCGGCCTGTCACCCCAGGAAAACAAACTACATTTTTGCCTTCAATTCCAAGGGGTTCCCAGGGAGCAGTGTCACCCCAGCACCCAAGTCACCCTGGCACCCCCCAAGCCCTGCCTTGTTCCAGGGGCCCTGCCCTTCCTGCTACAGCCCACCCAGGACTCCCTGTTTTGCACGGCCACATGATCATCTGGGGCCTGGGGCCTCCCTGCCAGCGTGAACTGGGTCTTCCTTGTGCCTGATGTTCTGAGGCCCTGGGTGGGGGCAGGACTAGAGGGAGTTTGTGCAGAGGACTGGGGGTGGGGGTGGGAGAGGAATCAAGAAGGCAGTGGGAGAGCGGGAAAGGTGGAGACGAGAGCGGCAGGGCACCAGGGAGGCTTCCTGGAGGCGGCGGCCCTCTGCTTGCACAGTCTGGAACAGAGGAGAGTGGGGTAGAAGGGGTGGGGGAGTGACCACGGCCCACCCTCACCTGATTCTCACTGCCCAGGGTCCTTGTCATTCTGGGTTGTGACATGCAGCATCTGTGTGGAGCCACACGGTCAGGATTAATGAGTCCCCGGGGGGCTGGGGGCTGCATGTGACAGGGAAGCCTTTGGAATTGCACGCAAAATGTTGTCTTGTACTGATGGGGGCAGAGTCTGGGAGAACATGTTGGGGGGGCAGCAAGGAAAGGGTATGGTTGGGGCCCTGCCTGGTGGGGACCCCCGGGACTCTGTGGCCCTGGGAGAGGTCTCCTTTCTCTGCTCCATGGACAGCTGGCAAGCAGGGACTCCCCAGAATTCCAGAGACACAGGCCCTGCAGGGGTCATTCCAATTCTCCAGCCTCAGTGGCCTGCTCTGCAAACTGGGAGTTGGCAGTTGAGCCGCTCCTTCCCAAGGAGGCCAGGCCAGCGGAGGGCTGCCGTGGGCTCGGGGCCTGCAAGCCTCTCTCGAGGCCGAGGCCCAGGATGGTGGCTCTGCCCAGAGTGAACTGTGAGTCACCCAGTCTGGGGAAAGAAGAGACCAAACGATGGATCCCTTCCCAGACACGTTTGCTCAATATGAACTCGTCAGAAACAGTCAGTTCGAATGAGCTGCGGAGTGAGGACAAGAGTTACTGAGTAACTGCAGCATTACACAACAAGAGGGGAGGTGAGTTCAAGTTCAGTTGCAAGAAAAAATGAAAAGGTTGGGTGTCCAGGGAGCTTGGACGTTCCCTGTGTCCTTTTTAGTGCTCATCTGAAGTGGCTCTTTTGTCACCTTCCAGCTGCCGATTACAGCCTTAGACTCAATCTTGGATTCCAGCTGGGGCTGGTGGGGTCTGCAGTTCTGGGAGGATGCTCAGGACACGTCCACCAGGGCCCACTCGTCCCCAGCCCCGTCTGCTGACCCCCCTCCCACCCTCCTCCCGGGGACAGAATTCGTCTCTAATAGTCCCCAAAGTCGAGCCATCCGTAGATAGAGAAAAGGCAACTGCCCAAGGGGCCCAACGGAGGAGCAGGAGAGCCCTTTCCCACCTCACCCTCAGGGGGTATCTACACCTTCGGTCATGACCCAGGCAGGGCTGGATGAGGGCAAGGAGAGGGTGACCCAGGCGCCAAATTGCCAAAAGCTCAGGAATCAAGATGAATCACATTTTGGTGCAATATTTAAAAAACAAAAAACGAAATTAATGCAAAAAATCTTCTATGAGCCAAATATCAAAATCTTAAATAGAGACAAGACGGGTAGCCTCTAGGTGGTGGGGGCTGGGTGTGCACTATAATCCTTCCATTTTTTCTGGTTCAAATTTTCTGTGTTGAAAACGCATCATTATAGAATACTGGGAAAAAAGCACTTGCAAAACCTTTTAAGAGCTCAGATGCCTTGCCAGTTTTCCTCTCTTCTCACTCCCCATGGCCCCAGCCCCCATCTGACCCTCCTTAAGTCTGTCCTGGACATTAGCCAGGGTCCCTCACCAATCAGGCCCTGCCCTTGGTCCCTGAGGTTCCTGCCCACCTCCAGCCTCATCTCTGTCTGGCCGCCTGGGCCCGTCATTGGAACCCAGGCCCTGGACCCCACTCCCAGCTCTGCAGGAAGATGCTCCTCACAGCTGTATTTGCCCCAGTGGGAATCAGACACCAGCCTCTTTCCTCAACCTGCTTTCAACAGTTTCCAAAATACCCTTGAGACTCAATCCTGGGGCCCTCTGATTCCTCTATTCCCACCTGTCCTTTCGACTCGCTCTGGGACTCCTTTTCCTTCCCCAGGTGAATCTTCAGCCCGGCTGTGTCCCACCCCGTCGCGGCGCCCCACATGGCCACTGAGCACCTGAACTTGGCTGCTCTGTGTGGAGAGATGCTACGGAGTGCTACTGGAGTTCGAAGACTTGGTATGAAAAGAATGTACACAATTTCATTAGAGGGAAGCTGGGAGACCAGAGACAAAATTCTCCTTAACAAACCAAGAAGGACGCGTGCTGTGCTGAGACTTTCAACACTCCCGATGCCAAGTCTTTTCTTGAGCCCTGAAACCCTCATGTAATCTGTCCTGGGAAGATATGAATTCCTGGGAGGCAGGTTCAGGGGAAAAAAGAGACATTGTGTATTAGAGAGGCCTCTCTCCTTTGTGAGTAAGGGAAACTGACTTAACATAAATGGGCTTAAATGGAAAAGGGCATTATCTGGCTCAAGTAACCACCTCACCCCGCGTTGGCTGCGTTCCCTGGCGCATTTCCACTCTGGTAACGCAGGGTGGCCAGTATCAACTCAAGTTCACATCCTCAGAGCTCAGCAATCCAAAAACAAAACAAAAAAAAAATGGAAAGAACATGCCTCTTGCTCAATTGTTCTAGCAAAAATTACTAACCCAGCTCTCATCAGCCGAAACTAGACACACGCCCACCCCTAAGCCAGCTGCGTTGACTCTGATTGGCCAGGCTCGGCCCAAAGGCACATCCTGGAGCAGGACAACGGGGTCACCCTGAAGAGAACACATGCCCTGGGAGCAGAGGAGGGGTGGTTCCCAGAGAAGGGCGAATGGAAGCTGGTGGGCAAAATCAACAGGCATCACCTCACACAGCCTGCCCCTTACCATCACTTCAATCGTCTGAGCCTATTGAATAGATCGCATGTGTGCGCCCCACCACACAAACGGGAAAGATAGTGGTAGTTAGTCTATTTCAAATTGCAAAGAGCAGAGATATGCTCACATAACCTCTGGTAATGGAAGTATTCCAGGAACACTTGGAAATATGAAAAGACTCGGATATCAAGGATATTGGAAAGGAGGCCTTTGGCTTCTAGTAACAGACAAATAATAGTGGCATAAGCAGGAAGAAGGACACTTAATTAATTAATAATAGTGGCAGTTATAGGAAGAAGGACACTTAATTATCTCCCATAAGGAAGTAGGTAGTGCCAGGATTGGTGCAATGACAACATCAAATAAAAAGCTCCTTTCACCCCTCAATGCTACCACCTTCAGAATCTCTTTCCTCGTGGCTGCAAGGTGGCTGCTGCAGCTCCGAGTTCTCTCCTCACACCCTTCTCCCTTACCATGGAAGACAGGATTACCCAGAAGCCCCTGGAAAATTGCCCTTTAGGTCTCATTGGTTAGAACTGGGTCACATGTCTGCCCCTAGATCAATCCCAGCCAAGGGGAATGGGATGGGCGTGTCTGGCTTAGACCACTGATAATCATAGCCTGTGGCTGTAAATCTTGCTACTCAAATGAAATTGGGGCTGTTTGCTGGAAAGAAGGGGAGAATGGCCATCGAGTAAGCAACAAACAGCAACTTCCACATCATCTGAGCAGCCATGCAATCATCGCCCTGATGAAACATCATTCTGCTGGACGCCTGACCTGGGTTCTCCCTGGTTCTGCGTCTTCTGTGACCGCGTCTACTTCCACCACTGGTTTCACCACGTCTTCCTGTGTCTCTCATGTCCAAGGAACCCAAGACAGCGGCCAGTCACCGTCCATCTCAGCGGCATTAAAGGCTGACGTCCTATAGCAAGAAGATTGACATAATTACATTCCACTCCCACAAAGGCAGCTGTCAAGATTAAATAAGAAAAGCATGGTGACCAGCGCTTAGGCTAGTGACTATCACAGATTAAGCGCTCCACAAAGGTTACCTGATATTGTTGCCATCGTCATCATCATTTTGACGACATCTTTTGGACCAAACAGCGATTTCTGTTTTTTGGGATGAAAAAGTCCTGCAAATAGACTGTAGTGATAGTTGCATCTAATTCCATAGAATTTTATACTTAAAAATGGCAAAGATAGTAAATAGTGTGTTAGGATATTTTACCACAATAAAAAATTAAAAACAAAACAATGGAACTAGCAAGAATAAGAGACCACAATATAAGAAAGAGGAAGGAAGAAATGAAAAGAGAAGGCAGCAAAATTTGAGTTACATTTGTGTAACACTGAGAAACAATCGGACATTTCTGAGCTCTGAAATAAAAGGGAGATACTGCCTGGAGCTAGGAAATAATTACAAACGTGTATACTATTTTGATGTAAATAATTGTAAATACATGTTGCATTAACATTCTGAGCATAGTTTTAGATTTACAATCTGTAATATAGTCCACCAAGTCTGAGGTTTAGATAAAAGCTTTTCAGGGAATTTCACAAATTTATAAAACAGATGGTGGGTTTGCTCCAGGTCACTGTCCTTTAATAAGGAGAAAGGACTCTGAATTTGATTTTTGATACAGAATTTTGAGAGTTTTTATGTGGCACCCTGGGGCTAAGAGCAGATTTGCAGTCCACATTCTCTGTCTTTGTATCTGACAGTAAGTTCAAGCTAAAAGAAGCAGAATCAGGTAGCTTATAACCCATCCATTCTTCTGAATTCCAGATGAAATGTAAGGGAGTGGGGAATAAATTTCAATAATAGAATAGAGACCATCCCTTGATAACCAAATTAAGCCTTCCTTAATATGTGATGTATCATAAACAATCAAAACTATACATGGGGCATACAAATGGAAATCACTATTATTCAGAGAGAGCAAGTGGAGGAAGGCACCTCATGCTCTCTAACCATTTTAGCTTTAGCTAAAGGAAGGAACTGATAAATATCTTTTCTTCCAATCATCTGCCCCAGCCTTCCTCTCTTTTCTGGATGCATTTCCTTAACTTTCCTTTTTCTCAATCAGAAAGTTTTCAGTAGTATGGATGACAGAAATCCTGGCTCTCCTAGCTAGGCTGTGTTTTCTTTTCTGCTTTTAATTTTAAACTTTTTATTTTGAAATACTTTCAAACTTACAGGACACTTACTAAAATAATACAAACCACACACAGAGAACTCTAGTGCACTCCTTTCCTTCCAGATACTCAGATCCACAATTTTGCCACATTTGCCGTATCATCCTATCTATTCATCAGCCTATTGATCCAGCTGTACATCCATTTATCTGTCGGTCTGTTTACTTATCAATCCATTTTCTGAACTCGTGATTATAGGTTACATTGTATACGTTATGCTCCTTGAATAACACTTAATACTGCCATGTACATTTCCCAAGAGCAAGGATGTTCACTTTTGTAACCATCTTCAGTGCAGTTATCCAACTCAAAAAATTTAATATTGACATAAAGCTTATAATCTATATTCCAATTTTTCATATGTCCCAGTAATGTCCTTTTAAGCCTTCTTGTTTCCCTTATCAGAACCTGTCCAGGATCATGTATTGCCTTTCATTGTCATTGTTTAGTTGCTTGCTTTTTCTTTCTTTTTTTTTTAAATTAACTTTATTTATGAAAAAAGTAATAACATTTCCAGACAAAATAAAACAAAGGAATAAGAAAAACAAATATTCTGATATGACTTCATTGCTTCCAATGTGATCCTTCCATACTACAAGAAAATTAACAAACCATAGTCATTCCTGGGCATTCACACATCATTAAAATTATCCTCAACATCTTATCTGTTCTTATCTGATTATGGTTACCCCTTCAGTAACTGCTATCTGTCTCTAGGTCCCCTAAATTCTACCTTAAGAGTTCACATTAGTGTGACATACAATCGCTCTCCTTTTGTATCTGACTTATTTCACTCAACATTAACATGCTCTTTCTTTTTTTTATTGTGGGAACATGTAGACAGCATAGACATTCCCATCCCAACCTTCCCAAGCATACCCTTCGGGGGTAATCACATTAATCACATTTGCTATGTCGTGGTGCCATCTTCCATTATTAAAGTTTTCCATCTCTTCCTACAGACCCCTCCACTCCTTTCACAGGAACTCCCCGTTCCCTCTGCCTCTTGCCCCATCTCCATGAGCTTGAGGGTGCCCTGTATTTTCTTTGTGGTGACCCTGGGTTTAAAGAGGCTGTGTTTTAGGATCACCATGACAGACATCTGGGGAATTCGGTGCTTATAGGGCCTCACAGGTAGAGCCCGGAGACCCACTTCCAGGCACTTGGCGCACCCCAACCTCCCCCCACCCAACAGCATCTACCACCCGGTTCTTAGCCTGGAGCTAAAACTTCAGACGTGGCTCTGAAGAGGTGTATGTGAGACTTAAAATAGGACATTCAGGGCTGGGAAGGAGACCACATTAGTGAATAAATGGCATCGACTTACATGTAGGCGGAAGTTTGGCGAAAACACGGACCTCTCTTCCGTGGCCTTCCAGACATGTGGCAGCAGTTAGTTCAGAGGCTTTTTTTTTTTTTTATCCTAGGCAACATGAGTTTCCTAGAGGGCTGACTAGGGCCTCTCGAGAAGATATGTCCAAGTCCTAACACGTGGCCTTGGAAATGTGACCTAATATGGAAATAAGGTCTTTGCAAATGCACTTAAGTAGAATTTGGGAAAGATTACGCTGGACTTGGGGTGGGCCCTAAATCCCACGCCTGGGGTCCTATTGGAGAAAGGAGAGTGGTATTTGCACACTCAAGCAAGAGAAGAAAGCCACATGACGGCCGAGGCGAAGATTGGGGTGACTGCCTCAAGCAAGGAGCCCCCCGAGCTGGAAGAGGCCAGGAGGGACCGTCCCCAGGAGCCTGCGGGTGGGCCGTGCCCTGCCCACACCTGGATTTCAGACTCTGACTTGCTAAACCGTGGAGTTACAACTTCCGGCCGTCTCCAGGCACCAAGCTTGTGCCCTAGGAAATTAATACGGGGTCACCCAGGCCAGAGGTGGCGAAAAGGGGTTCAGGTAAGATGCACTTCCTGTGGGCATCTCCCAAGCTTCCTGTGTGGGCTGCGTCATCATCTGACCTTCCTGCGCAGGCTGTGGCATCATCATTTGAACTTCCGGCGCGGGCTATGTTGTCTTCACCTGGACTTCCGGCGCGGGCCGCGTCGCCAGAGGGCCGCAGCTTGTAGGAGAGCGACAGGTGTGGTGTCTCGGGAAGAGCCGACCCGTTACAGAACGTCTCCAAAGTAAGAGCCAAGCTGCGGGCGAGGGAAGAGCGAGGTCAGCAGAGGAGGGAGAGGAGAGGGAACGGGACGGGAGCCCGGGAAAGCACGAGGGCGCGGGCGGGGGCAGGACGAGGGCGCGCGCTCCACGCCGCTCCGCAGGCTCCCGCGCCGGCCCGCGCAGCCTCGGGGGCTTTCCGGTGGAAGACCCGCGGCAAGAGCGGTTTTCCTGACAGGAACCCAAGGTCTGCTTAGGAAAATGGCAGAGAGGTAAACTAGATCGGTCCATGTTATTTTCCACCCGGAGAAGATAGCAGGCAGCAGCCCGCTGCTGCCCAGACTCGCTCTTCCACCGAGGAGGAGCTGCTGCGCGCCAGTTCTGTGCCTCGTTCTGTTCTTGCCACTTGAGGTGCTCTGACGAACAAAGTCTCCGCTTGTGGAGCTTCCATTCGGGAGGGGCAGGTGGACGGGGAGCAAGCAGGAGAAGTGAGGTGGCCAGGTGGGCGGGCGGGGTGGAGGGGCGCGAGGGAGGGCCCCCAGGAAGGGCCTGTCCGAGGGTCCGGCGCAGTGAGGAGGAGCGTGAGGGGAGCTGAGGACCAGCAGTCGGGCAGAGAGACCGGCGCACGCGGGAGCCCTGGCGTGAAGACACTACTGAAGTTTAGACCAAGGGTAGTTAAGGGGTCACCTGAGGTCACACATCGCGGTGGCAGGGAACCGACGCCAGCGCTCAGGTCTTTCCTGAAGCAGCCAGGACGGGTAGGAGCTGCACCTTCCTGGCTCCACCTCTCGGCCCTGCCCTGGTCCACTACGTGGCCCTGAGAAATCGGCTTCATCTCCTAGAACCTCTTCATTTCCTAGAATCTCTAAAAAGATGAGCAGGTAACGCATGGCTTGGGTGGCAAATTCCTGGGATAAACCGTGTACTGCACTTTGCAAACATTGGGGCTCCTGAAAAAGCAGACCCTGAGGCTATAGATGGTTGTGTGGGAGAAGACCCCAGAAGGCACCCCGAGAGGATGCAGAAGACTCGGGAAGGTAGGAAAGTACTGAGTATGGCATGAGCAGGGCACTGCCATGGGCGGCTGGAATCCCATCCCACCGGGACCCTCAGCATTTTTCCCACCGAAGCCTGCCCCTTGCTCCTTTGGGCATCAGCTGCCTGGCACCTCCTGCCTGTCCCCCTAAGAGCCAAGCACATGCCAAGGGGCAGAGTGTGTCCTTGGTCACAGGAAGACATCTGCAGGCCTGTTCACGTGCAGGGTGATGAAAGCATCGGCTACCACTGATGCGTGAGCGAGTGTTGGTTTCCCTTCCCTCCACTCTTCTGTGCCTGGAGCATATGCCAGTGCACTCAGGAGAATGAAATCAGTGGAAAAGGGGTGGGACGTGCTGATAGAAATAAAACTCTTCTTGTTTCTCCACCGCCAAGACCCACACCTGGCAGCAGGGCGCACGGGTACTTTTCAACCAGGTGTGAGAGTAAGGCTGTTACACTTTCCTTTCCCTCCTGGCCTGCCCGCTGCCAATGCTTCTCTGAGGACCTCAGCTCTCTCTGTAGAGGCCAGCACGCTCCTGGGGAAGAAGACCCTGCAGAGTTGCTGGGCTGGAACACACAGACATGGAGTTGGAAGGGCCCAGGCAGCACCTTGGGTGAGACTCCAATACCAGCCAGTGAGTCTGGTTTGACTCTGAATCACCTTTTGGCAAGCTGTTTGGATATATTATGTCTCCGGGAAAAGCCATAATTCTTTAATGCAATCTCATGGGGGCAGACTGATTAGTCTGTTGATTAGGGTGGAACCTCTGAATTATTTCCATGGAGCTATGGATCCCACTCTTTCAGCGTGGGTCTTAGTTAAATCACTGGAGTCCTGTAAGAGAGCCACAGACAGAAGGAGCTCAGAGTAGCTGAGAGAGACTTTTGGAGAGATGCTTGGGAGCTGACAGAGATGTTGGAGATGCTGGGAGATGTAGACTGAAGGATGGAGATGCTAAACTAAGAGATGAAGCCCAGAGTTTGCCTCAGAGAGGCTAAGAGAGGATGCCCAGATGCTTAGAGAGAAACGCCATGGGAGAACAACCAAGGATGCATAGAGGCTGAGAGAGAGAAGCTAAGAGAGACAGAAGCCCAGAGACATTTTGGAGAAAACCATTTTTGAAATACAACCTGGAAACAAAGGACCAGCAGATGCCAGCCACATGCCTTCCCACCTGACAGAAGTGTTCTGGATGTCATAGGCCATTCTTCAGTGAAGGTATCCTCCTTTTGATGCCTTAGTTTGGGCACTTTTATGGCCTTAGGACTTTAAATTTGTGACCTAATAAATCCCCTTTTATAAAAGCCAATCCATTTCTGATATTTTGCATAATGGAAGCTCTAGCAAACCAGGACATGGGGCCTGTGACAGAGGTGGAAAGTGGGGTCAGGAGAAGGGGTCCCACTGGACCAAGCTCTGATCCCATGTCTTCTTCATCCAGAACAGCTTTATCAATGGAGATGGCACATCCTTCACAGAAAGCAGCCAAGGGCCACCCAGGGTCTCCTGGCCATAGAGGGACTTATTCAAAGGGGCTTTGGAAAAAGCAGAGGATAGAAGGTGGGAAGGTGCTGCCTCAGACCAGATGCAAGAGTATGGAGGGAGTGAAGGGACCACTGGAGCCCCAAGGCTAGTGGGGCACATCCTCGTGGGAGTCCGGACCTCCTGTAGATTCCTGCTCTGTCACTCACTTGACCTCAGACAAGCCGTCCTACTCTCAGTTTCCCCATCTGGCAAAGAGGGAGGGTGCACTAAATGTTTTCGGTGTTCCAGAATCTTCCAAGAAGACTGGGATAGAGGCTGGGGTGGTGGCTCAGCTGATGCAGTATGAGCCAAGCCACTGCCGGTGACACTGCTCATATTTTCCTGCAGCGCTGCCTCGAAGGCATAATCCTTGTTCAATGTTACGTGATGATCTTGCTTGGCAGATGGCCTCAGGAATTCAGACTGTAATCAGTCTACCCTGGAGGTGGAGAACATGAACTCGACTGACCGTAGGAAGACACAAGCACCTGCTACTAAGTGTAAGTCAAGATGTGTTTGCCATTTCAGCTCTTACAGAATATGTTATTTGAACAGGCACCTAAAGGGCAGCTACTTGCCTGCCTAGAAATTATATTTGTCAGAGAAAAGGCCCTCCAGAAGGTGGATGAAACAGTAGGTTCACATCCATTAAATTATCTGGAGGACTTCAAGTGATAAGGCCCGGTGCTGGTGAAGTTATCTCAGTGACAACAGAAGCCAGAACTTTTCAGATACTTTTCAGGAAGGAGGCAGAGCTGGAGTGGCATCCCCTTAGCACTCTGATGGGGTGGCAGAGATGGAGTCTTCAGTTCTGAAACTTGTCTCAGTCTGGAGGTCTGAGGAAACAAGGTTGCACTCATAAACATTAACGAGGCTCAAAGCGTAGTGGGAATCTTGGAAAGACAGTGTTGGGCACAGAGTCAGGCTGTGCTGAGACACTAGCTTGAATCACAGGAAATGAGTGAAAGGGAAGCAGAAGGAGCTGGGAATCTGGTCAGGGAGATGCTGCGTCAGACTGAATCCAACACTGGGGGAATTACTAAAGACAGAACTTCTGAACTATAAGATGATATGAACTAAAATATTTAAAAGAACCCTCCTGGAAAAGTAAATGTTAGGTTTTAAAGCTTTAAAGACAAAGATAGGATTATCATTAGCTGCCAAGGAAAAGAACAGAGAGGATGTACAGATAAGACAGTCATGAAGACCCTGTCACCAGCTGGGCTCTGCTGAAGAGAAAGGCTCGGGAGAGCATGAGCATCAACTGAAGAGAACGAGAGCCCTCCTTGAAGTCAAAGGGGACCCATTTTAATTGTTGCGTGACCTGAGACGTTCTGTCTACAAAGTTCCACAGCTGTACGCTTATTCCAGAGCAGTGAAGATCTGAGAACCAAGAGAATGAAGGAGAAAAGGAAGGAATCTAAAGAGACTGAAAGGATGAAAGTTACTTGGAAGTTTCAGAAAGGCCCATTTTTGAGGTTCTAGAAAATGATCAATCACAGAAGTAAGCAGCAGACTGCCAGAACTGCAAGGAGCTGCTGAAGAAGCTCCCGAAGGCTTTAGGGTGATAAAGATACATGATGGGCCCTCTAACTTTGTGTGTGATGTATCCCTGGGATCGAGCATGTGGGTCACACGTTCAATGTCATCTCCTTGACATCGGAGAGGCTGCTGCTACCCTAGAGCCCAGCAACCAGACTGTCTTCAATGCTATATTCCAGCAGTTTTTTCATGTTCCTTAATTTTCTTCTCCATCTCAGGAGAATTCACCTGAGATAGAGCCCCCAGTTTCCACATACTCAGTGATCTCTGTCTTCCTCTCCATTGGATTGCTTCTGCATTCAAGTGTTCTTATCACCAGTCTTAGTACTAGGAAATTTATAATAATATTATTTGTGAGCTCATAAAGCAACATGCACTATTCAAATGATTGTGAGAACATGCCCCCCGGTCAGAAAATCAAGGTAGCTCCACCATGCCTCAGATCGAAATGTTCTTTTCTCAGGAGACAGGTGTAAGTTTGGACTCAGAGTAATGAGTGGAAGTCTGTGGGGCTGTCACTGAGTAATGTACAAAAGTGTGGGTGCAACAAAACCAAATTTACAGCAGTAAGTGGTAGGAGGGTGAGAGGTGGAGGGTCGTTGACCTCAAAGATGCGCTCACGTCAGCCCCCCTGGCCTGCTCCTGGCTCTATTCCTGCTAGGTCACCTGCTCTACCTTCTTTGGAAGGTTCCCCATCCAGGAATGCTCATGGCTGTGGATTGGCTGCTGCCATTGGCCACACACCTGGCCCACTCAGAGTCCCACTGCCCTCATGGGGACTGGTCACCCCACTAAGGATGGAACTCCTGGTTAACCCCTCATGTCTGACGGCCCCCGCATTTGTGGACTGACTCCTGCTGCCAGAGCCATGATGGACAGGCCCGAGGATTAAAGACATAGGCATGAGTTCTGCCCCCCACCAGCTCTGGCTTCCTCAGGTCTGTGACTTGGGACGAGTGAGAATCGTTACTTCCTCTCGCTGCTGCATACTGGAATGGGAAAGGTTCCACTCGGACCCTAAGGCTTCTGGAGATGACTTGCACATTCCTGAGCTCTGTGGCTCCAGATTTAACTTCCAGGAAACATTCATCTCCAGCCATGGCGTTAACGATGACCAAAATCTTCTGCGCTTGAATGAGCCCAAATGAGTTTTTGCAGTGCATTTGTTCTTTCAGCAGACCTTTCCTTAGAGCTTCCTGGGTGCTGCCTTTTCTGTCCTATGCAAAGGATATTAGAGGACTAGAACAGTGGACAAATGTAAATATTTATATAATTTATTCACTTATTCCTGTCACAACTATTTACTGAGTGCCAGATGCTATATTAAAAGCTGGGCCTACTAGATGAAAAGGGACAAATTTCTTACCCTTGCAGAAACTGCACAGAACTAACAGGTGAATTGTAAATATTATTACTTACAATAATGACCACAGCTGAACTTTCACTGAGTTTAAACTCCTTTCGTCCCCTTGCGTCTTCATTGAGCTACGTGATATTACTCCCCCAGATTTACAGATAAAGCAACTGATAGACGAAGAATTTAGAGTTTAAGTCAGTCATTTTATTTTTTGATTTTCTCTTTGTTTAGTCTGTTTTTCATTCCTCTGTTTTCTTTTTTCCCGCCTTTATTTGGGTTACCTGAACTTTTTTTTTTTTGGAACTCCATTTTGATGCAGTTCAAAATAGTGTTTTTGAGTATGTCTTTTTGTATAGCTCTGAGTGATTGCTCTAGGTGTTAAATTATATACAATAACTTATCACAGGGTACTGCCACTCTCATTTTACCAGCTCTAGTGAAGTGCGGAAACCTAACCTCCCATTACATCTCTTTACCCAACCCATATATAATATTATTATCTTACATATCTTCTCTACTTACATTCTGAATCACATCAAACAGGGCTATACTTTTTGCTTTTACTGTCAAACATCATGTGGAAAACTCAAGAGAGAAGGAAAGTGCATTGTATTTACCCACATTTTTACTTTTTCTATTTTTCTTTGTTTCTTCCTGTTATTCCAAGTTTCCTTCTTTTATCTTCGCCTTTCTGTTAGAAAGTTTTCTTCTTTTATCTTTTTCTTTTCCTTTAGCCTTTCTTTTAGGGGAGTTCTGTTATGGCAAATTATCCTAGTTATCCTTCATCTGAAAATATCTCACTTTCCTCTTCATTTCTGGAGAATATTTTCACTGGAATAGGATTGTCAGTTGAGAGTTCTTTTCTTTCAGAAATTGAAAAATACTGTGTACTTCCTTCTAGTCTCCATTGTTTCCTATGAGAAATCTGCTGTAATTCGAGTTGTTTTTCCCTGTATGTAAAGTGTCATTTCTCTTTGCTTTCTTTCAAGATTTGTTCTTTGTCTGGTTTTCAGAAATTTGACTATGATGTGACTTGGTATGGATTTCTTTGCATTTTTCCTATTTAGAGTTTACTTAGCCTCTTGAATTGGTAGGTTTATGTCTTTTGCCAATTTGAGAAATCATTAGCTGTTATTAATGCTTTAGCTACAGCCTCCCTTCTCTCCTTTTGGGGCCCTGGTGACATGAATGCTAGATATTTTGTTACAGTCTTGTGTTCCTGAAGTTCTGTTCATTTTCTTTTTCAGTTTTTTTTCTCTCAGCTTTTCAGATTGGCTAACTTCTGTTGTTCTGTCTTCAAATTCACTGATGCGTACTTCTGTTCCCCCCATTCTGCTGTGGAGCCCATGCCTTGAGTTTTTTATTTTGGTCATTGCCTATTTCAGTTCTAAAGTTTCCATTTGGTTCTTCTTTCAATCCTCTATTTCTTTGCTGAGACTTTTTAGGTTTTCATTTGTCTCAGTTGTGTTTGCAATTTCCCTTTGAAGTATTTTTGTATTGATGGCTGATTTAATGACCTTGTGAGATAATTCTGACATCTGTGTTATCTCTGTGTTGGGGTCAGTGGATCATCTTATTAAGGTTGAGATTTTCCTGTTCTTGATATTATGTGTAATTTTCTACTGAAACTTGGATATTTTGGGTATCATGTTATGAGACACTGGATCTTCTTCAAACCTTCTGCTGTAGGTGGTGTCTGCTGAAACTGCTCTGGCAAGGGTAGGGGAGCTGCCTCATTACTCCCAGGAGTGGGGAGAAGTCCAGGCTCCCCATGTGGCCTGCAGTGGCGGTGCAGGGAGGGGGCCTTGTCATGGCCGGACAGAGGTGGCTTCCTGAATCCCTGCCTGGCTTTCTCAGACATCTGCCTGGTGGGGGAGCTGGAGCACTTTGCTACAGCCAGGCAAGGTCGGCACTCTGGGATCTGTACTTGCCATATAGCATGGGTTAGGGTGGGACCACGGTTTTATTTCTATGGTGTTTGGCTGGAGTAATTATATAAAAGCTTTTTGTCTTTTGAGGCTGTCCTTTTATTGGTCTTTTGCCTAGAGAGCACAAGTTTTGTTGAGGCCCATTGCATTTCTAGGTTGCCAGCTGCTTCAGCTCCAAGTTTGGGACAGATGAGGCCAAAATAAATTCCAGAAAAACTAACTACTCTGTCCTTCTCCTAGCTGATATGCCTTCTTTGCTCCACCTTTCAGAGTCGTCTTATGTTTATTTCATAAAAACATCTAGACTTAACTGTTCTTAGCAAGAGAAATGGAGAAAAGTACATTTACACCCTCTTCCCAGAAGCAGAGGTCCCTCTAAATTATTTGTTCATCTGTAAGAATAACTGTTTCACGTGATTCAACATAATCAGTGCAGATATATTAAGTTAGTTAATATACATAAAACTCTTAAAACAGTGCCTGGCCCACGGAAACACTATAGAAATATTAGCTGTGCCTGGATGCAGCTCAGTGAATACTCACCACTTAAAATTACCGTTCCTTTTTCCTGTAACTGAAGTGCCTTTATCTGCTAGACTAGTTGGACTAAAGAACAACTCAGGAATTTGACTTTATCTAGTTTGGGAAGTATTTTTTTTAAAGAAAAACAAAAACTTTAAGCCAGGAGTTTTCATCTTCCTAGGAAATGGAAATAGACACAACTTTAAGAAAAAGAAAAAAATGGAAGGGAATGAAACAGCCTTCATAGATGAGCTGAGATGGCAAGTAGAAGCTCTCTCAGTGGTTTTGCAGTCTGGTTCCTGCACGAGGGACCACAGGCGAGGGGACAAATGGGACTGAAATCTGACCAGCACTTGGCTGGCTGAGCTGGGTCCCTACAGGACTCTGCCCAAGGGGGACATTTTCCCCCAAAATTGTATTATGAAAAAATTTTAAACAGCAAAGTTGAGAGATTTTTACATATACCGAACACCTAGATTCTACCATTAACATTTTGCTATAATTTAATCGCACATAGGTCCATCTCTTCACCCATCCAATCTATCTTACTTTTTGATGCATTTCAAGCAAACTATGAACATTTGTGTGCTTCCCATTATGTCAGCATGTATGTAATTAACTAGAGTTCAATGTGTGTTTACAGTTTTTAATGTGAAATTTGCATACAATGAAATGCACAAATTTTAAGTACAGATTCATTGAGTTTTGACAAAGGCATACCTGTGTAACCCAAGCCCCATGAATCCATAGAATATTTCCAGCAGAGGACACTTTAATCCATGCAAAGGCTACCTACAGGCCAGCTGTGGCTTTTGAGAAAAACTTGAAAAGCCCAAGCAGCCAGGAATCCCCGAGTGGTTCCTAGAGCTGGTGCCTTCCAGATAAATATTATGTCTGAAATAGAGTTGACTTAAATCTTAATTTGCTGAGCAGAGAATGAGCGTCTTCTGGTTTCATAGAGGACCAGTGTTGAGGCTCTCGTGCAATTAGACTTGAAAACCATAAGCAGGGGTTGCAAAGAGAAATGCAAAATAATCACCTCTAAGCACAATGAGGACGGGTCCCTTTCCTTGTGGAAGGAAGTACTCTCTCGAAAACCTCTAAATAATCCATGAGTCCAGCATCCTACGGGTAAAGAAGGATCTGTTCCCCGCAAAATATTCCCTACCTCACCCAGTGGTTCAAAGCTTGGGCTTCGGAGCCACACAGCCTGGGTTGTGATCCCCGCCCCTCCGTGAACGAGCTGGGAGTGTGGGCAGGTTACCTCCTCGGGCCTCATGTCCTTGTTGTAAAATGGCATAGTCATCACATCTTTGTGCAGGAGCCATTTCTTTTTAAATTTCTTACAGTGAAATTCACACAACAAAATTATTTTAAGTGAACCAATCAGTGACATTTGGTACAATCACTACCTCCACCTGGTTCCCAAATATGGAGCCCTTGGGAGGGTGAAATAAATTAATATGTGAACTACGTCTGGGAGAGACAAGCAACAAACATGAGCTGTCCTTGTTATGACTTTAAAGCAAACTGCCCAAGGAACAGGATAACCTCTGCGGCCTTTCTCTTAGAAGAGGGGCTGGCATCCTTGGGCTGTGAGGCACGGCCAAAACCTGGGGAGCAGGTCACCCCAGAAGTTGGAGGAAGGAGAATTGTGATGTTCTAAAGAGGCCTGAGACCAGAAACTGCTCACCTCCATGAAGAGCTCAGCTTTCATTTCATTCCCCTTTTGGTTGGCTTTCCTTCTCAGGTTGGTTTCTTTAGGTCTTTAAATTAATTTAGAACCTAATTCATTTGCTTTTTAAAAGGTGTGCTGTGCTTCCAAAGGGTCTCTGAGACCAAAAACAAAGGAAGGCCCAACCTAATGAAATGAAATTATTCATAGCTGTCCTCAAATGCGCCCTCCATCCAAAGTGGCAGGTGGAGGAGATAGGCCCACCCCAGGGAGGCCAAAGAGTCAAGGTCTCGTGGGCCCAGGAACTGAAGGATAGGCATCTTGGAGGCCCTGCATCCTCAAAACCTGGAAAGGCACCCTACTCCACCGTGTTGGGGCCTTGGTGGGAGCCCGCGGCCTGGAAACATCTGGACGTGTCTCTGCTCACACATGGTAGTTGATGCTGCTGTCGACTCAACCCCCAGCCCGCCGTTGGTGGGAACTCCTCCATTCAACAGAGCCATGTGGTCTCTGCGTGGTCTAGCTTGGGCTGCCCAATGCCAAGAGCAAGTGTCCCAAGGGAACAGCCTCAGAAGTCACATGGCTCTACTTCTGCTGTTCTCTGTTGGTTGAGGCTGTCATAAAGGCCTGTCCAGGTTCAGGGGGAGTGGACCTTGATGGAAAGAGAAGGTTCCAGAAGGACACATGGTATAAGAGACATTGTTGCAACCCTTGGAAAATATAGTCTGCCACGCAGCTTCTACTAAAGGATCAACTTGTTTTCCATCAGCCCTCCAAATTGCACCAGGCCTGTGGTCCCTTGACAAACATAACTCTCCATAAGTGATGGTTACTCCAGAAGCTACACCTCAGGGCTTGCTTCTGCACAGTTGGAGAGACGCTTTACAGTAGCAAGCCTCCACTTTGGGCCCGTCTGTTCCAGCAGGTGGAGCTACATCCTCTGGTTGATCACACCATCTTAAGATGGAGCCATTGCTTGCTTTGTTTTCTCACAGGATGTTGAGAAAAAACACACTTGAGATTCATCATCTGGAGACTACTTTAATTCTCACCAACCTGGAAGCAACCTGTGTTCGATTTTGGCACTCACAGAGTTCTTTCTTCACTTTCTCTCTTACCAAGCATGCCCCATCCTGTCGATTCCATCTCCCAAACGCTCCGGAATCCGTCCAGTGCTCTCTACCCCGGCAGCCACTTCCTGGTCCTGGGAGGCTCACCTGCGCATGGCAGGAGCTTCCCGCTGGCTTCTGCAGTGCTCTCTGTGCCCTCTCATCCCTCTACCTCCGCTGCTTGCAGCCTTGAGGCTTCTGTGTTTCCAAAGACAAAGACCCAAACTCCACGTGCCATGGCCTCCAGGCCCCCCAGTAGGAGCAGTGCCAAGCCCTGCAGCTTCACTGCCTGCCCTCCCTACTTTGGTCCCAGGGCTCCAGGCCCTTTGCTGCGGCTTGGCCCTTCTGAGGCTCCACAGCCACGCGGGGCCATGTTTCAAGGGCTCAGTGGCCACGTGGAGCCAGTGGCAGCTGGCACAGGTCTCATCCGCGATGCTCTTCTGGGGCAGCTCTGTATCAGGGTCTTGTTCTGTTCTACGTGTCCTGTGGTTGATTATAATCCATATTTTCTATGTTAACACATTCTTCTAAGCCTCCTAAACTAGTGCAGAGAACAAATGATCAGAGCCTCAGCCTGCATCCCGTGCCTCCCCCTGCCCTCACATCATGTCTGCTGGGCCAGGCCAGGACCCCCGGGTGCTGGTGCTGGGTGGGAGTGGGCAGACAGGATGCTGTCACAGAGGGTCCTCAGCTGTGGGGGCAGGAAGCAGGGTGGGCAGCAAGGGAGCTGCAGCGTGGCTCCGGTGGCAGCCTCAGTCCACCCCGCGGGGGTGCAGGGCTAGAATGGCCTGCATGGGCCCCGGTGGCTGGTCCAGATGCTCCTGCATCCCAGTGGGGTGGGGGTGGGCCCCCCTGGGGAGGGCAGGGCCTCTGGGTGGCTCTCCCTGTCCTTGAAGCGCCCCCAGCACCAGGACGATACACCGTAGTACTTCTGTTCAACATTGTACTGAATGTCCTAGGCAGAGAAATTAGGCAGGAAAAAGAAATAACAGGCATCCAAATTGGAAACAAAGGAATCAAATTATCTCACTTCACAGATGACATGATTTGTGTAAAGAAAATCCAAAAGAACACTAGAGCTTATAAACAAATTCAGCAAAGTTGCAGAGGACCAGAATAATACTCAAACTCAGTTGTATTTGTATGCACCAGTAATGAACAATTCAAAAGAAAATTAAGAAAACAATTCCATTTACAATAGCATCTAAAAGAATAAAATGACCAGGAACACATTTAACCAAGGAGGTGAAAGACATATACGCTGAAATCTGGGAAACTCTGCTGAAAGAAATTAAAGGAGACCTGAATAAATGGAAACACATCCTGTGTTCATGGATTGGAATACCTAATATTTTCAAGATATGAATAATACCCAAAACAATCTACAGATTGAATGTCATCCCTATAAAAATTCTAATGGCTTTTTTTTTTTTTTGCAGAAATGGAAAGGCTGATCCTCAAATTCGTATGAATTTGCAAAGGCCCAGATAGCCAAAACAATTTTGAAAAAGAAGAAAAAGTTGGAGGACTCATGCTTCCCAATTTCAAAACTCACTACAAAGCTACAGTAATCAAATCAGTGTGGTGCTGGCATAAGGATAGACATAGAAAACAATGTAATAGAACTGAGATTGCGGAAATAAACCCACACATATATGACCAGTTGATATTTGACAAGGGTGCCAAATACAATAAATAAGGAAAGAATAGTTTCCTCCACAAATGGTACTGGAACAAATGGAAATCCACATGCAAAAGAATGAAGCTGGACCTGTACCTCTCACAGTGTACAAAAATTAACTCTAAACAGAGCAATGACCTAAATAGAAGAGCAAAAACCATAAACTCTTAGAAGAAAACATAGGGGTTAATCTTCATGATCTTGGATTTGACAATGGATTGTTAGTAATGGCACCAAAAGCACAAGTAACAAAAGAAAAAATAAGTTGAACTTCATCAGAATTAAAACCTTTCATGCATCAAAGAACAGTACCAAGAAAGCAAAAAGAAAACCTACAGAATGGGAGAAAATAGTTGCAAATTATTTATCTGTTAAGGGTTTAATATCCAGGATATATGAAGACCTCCTATAACTCTTTAACAGAAAGACAACCCAATTAAAAAAATGGTCAAAGTACTTGAATACACATTTCTTCAAAGAAGTTGCACCAGTCTCCAATAAGCACGTGAAAAGATGCTCCACATCAGCAGTCATGAGGGAAATAAAAATCAAAACCATAATGAGATACCACTTCACCCTCAATAGGATGGCTATTATTTAAAAAAAAAAAAAAGGAAAACAGCAAGTGTTGGCGATGATTTGGAGAAACTGAAAGCCTCTTGAATTGCGGGCAGGAATGTAAAAAGGTACAGTCATTATGGAAAGCAGTTTGGTGATTCTCAAAAAGTTAACAATGAATTACCATGTGACCCAGCAATTCCATCTCTAGGTATATCCCCAAAGAATTGAAAACGGGGACTTAAACAGATACTTGTAAGCCAGTGTCCATAGCAGCATTAGCAAGCCATCTAACTGCCATTGACAGATGAATGAATAAAAAAATGTGGTGCATCCATCCCATGGGAAATTATTCAGCCTTAAAAAGGGATGAAGCATGATCCATGCTACAAGGTGGATAAATCTTGAAAACTTCATGCTGAGTGAAATAATCGAGACACAAAGGAACAAATATTGTATGCTTCCACTTATATGATATATTAGTGTTTCGGTTTGCTAAAGCTGCCAGAAGGCAAAATACCAGAAATGGGTTAGTGTTTACAATGGGGATTTATTAACTTGCAATTTACAGTTCTTAGGCCCCAAGGCATCAACAGCACTATACCTGGACTCTGAAGACAGGCTGCTGGCATCTGGGACCCCTCTGTCACATGGCTGTCATCTGTCGGTCCTTTACTCCCAGGTTTCGTTGCTTTCAGCTTCTGGTTCCAGTGGCTTCCTCTCAGCTTCTGTGGGTCCTCTGTCAGCTACTCCGGGGCTTTTCTCTGTGAGCTTCTCTTAATTTCATATTTTGCTTCTGTATGTGTTTTATCCTCTTGAAAGGATCCAGTAAAAGACTTAAGACTCCTTGGATGAGGTGCATCACATCTCAATTGGAATAACCTAATCAAAAGGTCCCACCCACAAAAAGTCTGTGCCCACAGGGATGGATTAAAAGAGCATGGCCTTTTCTAGGGTGCATAGCAGCTTCAAAATACCACAGTTAGGATAGGCAAGTTCACAGAGACAGTAGATTAGAGGTTATTAGGGGATGGGGTGAGGGCAGAATAGGAAGTTATTAGTTAATGGACACTGAATGTCTATTTGGAATGATGAAAATAATCTGGAATAAAATAGCAGTGATGGTTATACAACATGTAAATACACTTAATGCTACTGAAAACACATAATGGTTAAAATGATAAATGTTATACCTATTTCACCTCTTTAAAATTGTGTAGAAGTGGGTGAATGAATGAATGAATTAGAGAAGGTCTGAAAAGCATTCGAAGGCTGGGGTGTTTAGAATAGCAGGGCGGCCTGCACAGAGACAGGGCTAGTAGAGGAGACCTGGTATCTTGGAGGGCCATTAGGACTGGTTAGGGCACAGTAATGGTTTCATTTTCTCCCAAGCAAAATCCTGCTCACGGCTGTCGGGAGAGATGGCAGCCAGCTGAACCAGTCCCTGGGGTGGGCGGGGGGGGGGGAGGTCACACGCAGCTTAGCCGTAAAACCCATCCCTGCCCAGGGTGCGACCAGCAGGAAAATGAAAGCATTTTAGTTTCCATGTGAGTTTTGGTTCCAAAAGGAGTAAGAAAGGCTTGGGGTTTATGTGAGCTAACTGGGTCCTCAGTCATTATCGCAGACACTCCAATCTTCCCCGTCGAGTGGAGTCTCGCCCCGCTCTGCTGGAGCTCAGGGACGGAGAGCCTTCCTGACCCCAGGCTCTAGGAGACCCCAGACCCTGGAATCCCTCAGGACTTGCAGCCTTCTCTGCTGAGATGGGCGGAGCCTTTGTTCTGGAAGGTCCCTGTGGAGCTACAGGAGAAACATGGAGAGGAGACCAGAAATTTAACAAATTAGCTGTTGCACTCAGGGTCAGTTTCCTTGGTGACGCTTAGCAGGGAGGGAGCTTTATTCGGGAGTGCAGATATTTAGATGTGGCTAACATTGTTGGGAACCCACCTGTAGTCCCTGGGTCTCGAATTCTGCAAACGGGAGATGAGAGCAGTCGGCCTGCTGATGAGGACCCAGAGGGGCCACCCAGAGGGCAGGAGACAGCTGTCCTTCCCTGGACTTTCGACACCACTCCCTGGAGACTGTCCCTGGCTGCCCAGGCCTCCTTTGCCAGGATGGAAACGCTGCCACTTCTCTTCTTGGTTATCCCTGCAGGACGGGCTCCGCCAGGGCCAGCGGCTGCCCTGCTCACGCCTCCCTGTGACCAAACTGACATCTCCCTCCCTGGGCCTGGGTGCTCTCGGGGAAGGGACCGTGTGACTTCCAGCCACGGCCAGGGACAGCCCTTACAGCAACATCCACCACTGGGTCTTGCCTCAGTGCCTGGAGGGTAAATGGGCTCGCGGATCACACTCTCCCGGGGCAGCTCTGGAACCTGACACCTGCCTAAAGCCGCAACCCAAAGGCAAACCCTGGGGCGGTGGAAAGCCCAGGCACCGTGAGGAGCTCCGATGGCCGAGGGAGGCAGGTGAGCAGCCGGGACTTCACTCCTGTCACCAGTGAGATGTCCACGTGCTCAGCCAGGGCCGCGCAGCCCTGGGGACCTGGGCCAGGAGGGGGTGGGGGGCAGGGGCGGGGTCAGGCTGTGCAGAAGGGCTGAAAGGGGATAAAGCGAGAAGGAAACCCACGAGCTGAGAGTTCTCACTTTTTAGCTGAGTTTTAAGAACTTGGAGGTGTGGGGTTTCACGTACTCCAGGATTCCTCAAGCCGAGCAGAACAGACGTGGGTCAGGAGAGCAGCAGAGCCCGAGCTGCTGTGTGTGCAGGGACATGGGCCACTTTGCTGGTGGCAAAGACGGTGGGGGCCACGGGGCCAATGGAGCTGTGGCTCCCTCCTCCCTCCCTTCCTGCCACTGCTGCTGGCGACGTCACCTTTCCCCAGAGCCAGGGCCCCTCGCTCCAGTCAAGAGCCTGCCTGACTGGCCGTCTGCAAGGTCACTGAGGGCCTGGACAGGAGGCAGCCCGCACGGAGACTGCCCAGGGCAGCTGTCAGCGCCATCCCTTCAGCATCTGCCCCTCCTTCGCAGGCCCTCTTGCCGGTGGACCCTGCGTGCTGCCTGAATGTGCAGTGCTGGGGGCCGAGCTTGGCTCAGGACAGGTTGCACAATAGCCCGGCCAGGCCACCCACCCTTCGTGGGTGCCTTCTCTGTGTAAAGGGCTCTGCCAGCAACTAGGGACAAAACCAGGAACATTATCTGATACAAGACACAAACGTGGAAACCAGTCATGGAGGTAGAGGGCAATGAGAGTGACAGAAATGGATACAGGGTAGGAGTTTCCCAGGAAGCGGTCCAAGCCGTTTGAGGAGGTCGGGGAGGAAAGACTAACAGGGGCTTCTGTCTGAGCTGGGTTTTGAAGGATGACTAGGAGCCTTCTAGGGGGACACACGGGAATTCTAGGCAGAGGTGTCCACGTGGGTGGAGATTTGCAGACATAACTTGTTTGGGCCACAACAAGGGTTTTGCAGTGAGGCTGGTGGGAGGCTGGGGCAGGCTAGAAGACAAGCACAGGGGAGATTGAAGGCCAATAACCTTTGGGTTTACTAATAACCTGGAATTGCTTAATTATTGATATCTCATCAGGTATGAACTTAGGAGATTGTTCAGTGCCCTAAAGGTGGACAGTTTTCCGAGTTCCCAGGATACCAGACCCAGGGCAGGTGGCCCTTCCACTGGTTGCAGCCAGGGCCCCACCCACTTCCTAGAATATAAGCACCCCAGCTGGCCTTCCTGAATTACCACAGGGCTGGGAAGGCAGGCTCATCCCAGCGAGAAACAACAGGACCCAACAGAGAGGAAAACTCAGAGGAGAGCATCTGGGAGGGCAGTTACCATGGACCTGATCCCGTGCTTTTCCACGGAAACCTGGGGACTCCGGGCTGCCTGCTGGGGCTCCTCTATTTGTGAGTACCTGTCCTGGCTGGCTCCCCTGTCACCTTGGGCTGGGGGTTCTGGTGCCGGTCAGGACACTTTGCCCAGGCTGTGCTTTAGGTCAGCAGGAATGTACCTGGATTTCAGAAAGCTCCCTCTCTTTCAGCTGAGAGCTACTGTAGGAATGTTAAACCACTTACACTCTTCAGCCGTATTTTCTGAATTTGCCTCTTCGGGGCTAACCGTGTAGACCCAGCAGCTTCTCTCTCGGTGCCCATCCGCAGCCCCTGGCTTCAGCCTCGCGTCTTCTACTCCAGCGTCTCTCAGTAACACGGGACTGGGAGGACTTGCCAGGATCCAGAGCCCTCAGCTACGGGATCCATAGGGGACCCTGAGAGACGAGCTGCCGGCAGGCCTGCCCCAGGGAACACCGAGCTGGGTAGGTCTTCAGGAGAGTGGGCATCCGGGGCAGTAAATAACCACTTCCTGACTGACCGTGTTGAAAGAAGGAGGTTGCCTGGCACTGGGCTTATCCAGTGGGAAACCAGCGGGGCTGGAGGACCTGATGCCACAGGGGAGCACTGGCTGGAAATGGATCGTTTACTGTTGGTTCTTCTAATGGTATCAGTTCAGGAAACATACTGGCCAGTCACCCTCCCCTACAGCTCACGCCAGCAATGCAGGCCTGGTTGAAGCAAAACAGCACTTGCACTTCTCCGGGATCAGTAGAAGCCTTGGCCATGGCTTTGGTTGTGTAGAAATAGAAGCACAGTGGCTGCCCCCAGGGCTCTTTGCCAAGGCATGTTCAAGAAAGACCAGACACTAAATAGGAGGAAGAGCCAGAGAGTGAAGGAAAGCATAAGGTCTTGAAGTACCCTGCAAGACAGTGCTGTCTTGGTCTCTTGGTAACCGTCTGTTACAAAACCTCCTCGTGAGAACAGGAAGATGGCTCTTTCCCTTTCTACCTAGAATGAGAATCCCACAGTCACTGAAGAGTCACCTTACCAAATAGACACGGGGGCATGTTCAAGGAGAGTTCCAGTTGAAACCTCCCAGGAGCTCTCGAGTTCAGGAACATTTACCGAGTATTCGCTCTAGGGTTGGTACCATGACGCTCTCAACAGCTTTTGCTCAATCATGGTGACTTTTTGGGTGTCTCACAGGGGAGGTGGGAAAGGAGATGACGATAAAATGTAACGATGGCCCCTGCAATTGTTCTTACCGATCGCCTACACATTACGTCCTTACGTGGATTGGTGCAGCTCCTGCGTCCATGACTGGCTCACAACCCAGGCACCTTGTTTCTCTCTCATTTTATAGGTGTGGAACCTCCTCATTTAGGACTTTTAAGAAGCTGAGAATTCCGGGATCAGCACCTCTGCCTTTTGTGGGAACTCTGCTGGCTTACCGCAAGGTCAGTGTCCCTCTTTCGCTTCTTTGGTTTGCAAATACCAACTTAGTTCCATCAGGAAAAATGCCATCAGAAACAGTTCCTCAGGAGGAACTTCAGAGCTTGTGCACTTTCTGGAAACGATGTTGAAGGCCCCATCTAGCAGGGTGGCCTGTGCCCCTCTTGGGTTCCATGTCAGCTATAGGGTTGCCGTCTGACAGCTTGGCTCTCCAGTAGGGTCAGAAAGGACTGATGGTCAAACACTGTGAACATCATGAAGATGGTTGACTCTGTCTGGGACTGGCTCCAAGGCAGGCGTAACGGCCCCTGGGATTAGGAGAATAGCCTGACGGGATGGCGAGAAGCTCATTGAGCTGTGTGCACCAGGTTCAGACTTTCCGTTAGACTCCTGAATTCTCCTTCCCTCCTACATAACTTCTCAACTTCTCATTACCAGGCAGCCCAAGTGTTAACCACGTCCCCACTTGCACACACTTGAATTCTCTGGAGAACTGTCTACTCCCCTGTGGTTATTTCCACGGCTTCACCCAACTTCTGCTACCCAAGATGTCTGGGGGATCTGAGAGCTGCTACGAGAGCTTTGGGCTTTACTTCCTTTCCTTGAAAGCAGGCCCCCGTGAGCCAGTGTGAGCAGGAGTAGGGGAAACGAGACAAGCTCATGGCCGCCTTCCACCATCAGATCCTTCACCACTAAATGTGGTTCTCAGATCTTCCCTAAGGCATCATCACAGATAAGAAAAATAATAAAAAGGCAAGGCTTGATGAAATTATTAAAAATTGACTTTAACTTTCAAACAAAGCTGGACATAATATAATACGTCCTACATGGGCTGATCATCGGAATTTTGGAGGAAACTTTGTGACTAGTCCCACGGGAAGCTCCGCCCGGGCCCAGCCGGGAAGTGACGGGCTCCCCTCCAGAGGCCACAGACGGGGCCCGGGCACAGGCCGCTCCGTGCAGTTTCCCTTCCCCACAGACCTGAGACTTTGTTTCTCAGACTCCAGTTCTCCCAACTGAGGCCTCTTTCCTAATTACCACCTACCTCTTACTTTACTCTTTTCTTCCTCTAAAAAGCAGTAATAATTTCCCACCCTTCCCAGATTAACTCTTGAGTTGGATTCATATTCTGGGAACCATGTTTTCTGTAGTTAGAAGATCACAGCTGAAAGTTAGCGATGGGACTTTTCTAAGTTACAGAAGTGAAAATTGAGAGCGAGTGTTTAACTGGCTGGGTCCCTTGTGCAGAGGTGGCGTCTCCACAGCCTGTCTGTGCTGAGATGGAAAACGGGAAGGCTGAGCCCACTTTTCATTCTCTCACTCACTCACTTTCTCGCTCAACAGCAGGCCTTAGACTTATTTCCACCTGTGAGACAAGCAGTGACACATGTCCCTAGATTTTTAATTCTGCTAGAATTCTGGAGAGCTCATGAGATAAATGACGTGGCTGCTGAGCTCGGAGAGAAAGAGGGTGCCTGCTTTGCAAGACCCCTAACTCTCTCTAAGCCTCAGTTTTATCGTGTGTCTGTGGAGGTGATAATGCTGATGTTGTGGAATTTTAGAGAGAATATATGCATGAGTAAAAGATTCAGAAAGACAAGGAATGGCTTATAATTCAGAGAGAGGGTTAACCATTTACTACCTTCAATATTAGGAGAAAATTCAACCGTTACTCTAAATTCTCCATTCAGATATCTCCTCTACTTTTCCTGCTTACCTCTAAGATGTCTCTGAATAAGAACTTCCCTCCATGAGGCAGTGAACAATGGCTGGAATTCATCACATGCGCTTCATTGTTTCCCTGGAAAGAGGGAGGGCTAGGCACATTTAAGATAATTATCTAAGCTCATTTCTTTTTCTCTTTACAGGGTTTTTGGGCTTTTGACATGGAATGTTTTAAGAAGTATGGGAAAATGTGGGGGTGAGTATTCTGGAAACTTCCACCGGGGAACCCGGTTGTTGAGATGAGGGACCCCACTGTGTGGAGGACAATCTCATCAAGTTTCTCGTCAGGTTCCTGGAGACTTGTTCTGCCAGGGACCCCAGGGCTCACCTGGTGTCAAGGCCCACGGTCAGAAATGGGCCCTAAGGCCATGGGTTGTCACCTTTCCCCAGACCTGGTCGGCCAGGGACTCCTCTCCTGACTGTCCAAATGGTTATTCCTCTTATTCCGTTTTTCCTTTCCTAGATCCTCTTTGATTGCATAAAATGCATTATTTCAGATCCTTCTAATATGTGCTAATAAGTGCATGTAATATCCCATTCCCACATGGATTGACTTTTAATTAAAAACCAAAATTTCTTTAGTTAAATTTGGTATTTAATATGTACCTTAAAAGAAGGTCTGCATGATAGAGACAAACACATTGGGAGCCCGTTGTGCTCAGCTTTTCTGCTTCCTACCCAAGTGTGGAACTGGTTTTGAGTTTTAATCCAAGACTTCACAATAGAAGTGTATAGAGGTATTTCTTGATATCGGCCATCCCTCCTGATTTTGGAGGAGTGGAGAATATTCTTGAACGCACATCTCCCAGTGGGATAACTGCCTTTACAACTTTGCAAGGTGGGCTGGGCACACTGCCGGGCTGTGCCCTTGGGAGCTGCTGACGGTTTGGTGGGTGCAGCAGGAGAGGTGCCATCGTGGCCGGGCCTGGATGCCAACAGCACATGGGAGGCACTGACCTCTTCCTACCCTTTGTCTTCTCTCCGGAAGCTCAGGAACCCCAGGGCAGGCCGAGGGGCTCTGCTGGGCAGCACGTCCATGAGGCCACGTGACGGAGTAGAGGAAACAGAGGAAACACACAGCCCTGGGCCCCCCTTGGTCCAGCTCAGCTCCTCTGGGCAGGTTGTGAGCACCCATGGGGGTTGCTCCATTGTTAGGGCCCGTTTCCTCTTCTTAAGGCGTTCTCGGGTCAGCTGCACAGGAGGAGCCCCTGGAAGAGCTTGTTACAAATGCAGATTCTTGGGCCCCACCCAGCAATCCCAACCTGGGGGCTCTGGGGTGGGGGGACAGATTTTGAATTTTAGCAGATGGTGGAAGAAATACTTGGGCTGGAGTGAGATGGTGACTATTAAGTGGCCAGTCAAGGTAATCCAAAGACAAAAGGATGCAGGAGCCACCGTTAGTTTCTGGTCAGTTTTGTTACCTTTGACTTTACTTTCGTCCCTTCTGCACCAAGGAATTTTTGGAAAAAATGCTGGTGTGCCATGAATCATGCAAGAAATGTGATGGTGGTAGAACAGACCTAGGTTTCCCCTCAAGAATGCATATGGCGGCTCAGCACGAGTAAACTCAACACCTGCATTCACCTTCTGAGCTTTAGACTATTTTTGTAAATACACAGCAGTAAGTGCTGTGTTTCTCACCAGTTTTTGCAGATGATCACAGAGCCACTTAAAATTCCTCTGTGAAGTCAAAGAATAGGTAGGTGACTTTTGGAAACTCTCATTTTGTTCTGCCACATTTTATTCCTCCATATTCCTTTGCACCCATTTTCTATTTTAAGAATTTTTCTAGCCTTCATGCTACCAAAGATCTCTCTTTAACAGTTAAAATGACATTTCCTTTTAAAATTTTTAAAGAACTAAGAAAAATTTACAACATGTGGCAAAGGAATCATTCAAATTCCAACATAACCTTTGGAGCATTCCAAGACTTTTTCTATTTCCACAATATTCAAAAAAATTTGTCATCAATATTTGTTTATTTTCATCCAGTATTATGTTTATGTATGTTTCATGTTTTGACATCTTAAAATTATAACTTATAATCACTGAGTAGCTTGACAGTTATTATGTAATTATTATTATTTTTTGATTTTATACAATTTATTTGCCTTCAACTTTTCACTTCCCTAATGTCCTTCTTGATAATGAAATATTTTAACGTACAAAAATTTAGAGAAAATGATATTGTCAATACACATGTCCCCAGCACCTAGAACTAATAAATGTTCTAACATCATTTGTAACCGCAATCTCGGTTAAGAGCTATTTTGTCTTTAAATATCTCTAACCTACTGGAACCACTTTACTCTTCATTTTATGGAGATTCAAAGGGCCTCTGTGGTCAGAATGTTGTTGTGTATCACAGCGGGCATGAGCTAGAAGGAAATGTGCTGACCTTGTACAACTAGGTGTATAAATTATAGACGGCAGGGTGAAGGTCAGGCTGCCGTTTGTGACGTGTCATGAGGTCTTTGTTCCTGGCACAGGATTTTTGATGGACGGCAGCCTGTGCTGGCCATCACGGATCCAGGCATGATCAAGACTGTGCTGGTGAAAGAGTGTTATTCCACCTTCACAAACCGGCGGGTATGTAGCTTTCTTGAACTCTACTACTTATTCCTCTCCCACGGGTAGGTACTGAAAGATCCTATCAGAAATTTGACATTGGAAAAATCCACACAGTTTATGCAGATTTCATCAGTTTCAGGTGCAGTCATTTATACACGCATGCAAATGTGTGTGTGTATGTAGCTCTACGCAGCTTTATCACAGGGTAGATTTGTGTAACTGCCCCCATATCAAGATGCGGAACTCTCCATCACCATATCTTTATAGTCGCATGGGTCAACTCATCATTTCCTCTAAAAATGGTTATTGGGAGGGAAACAGTTTTTATTTTGATGAGATCAAATTATCAATTTTTTCTCTTAAGGATCATGCTTTTGTAGTTGAAGACTACTTTGCCAAAGATTTTCTCCCATTTTCCTTCCTAAAAGTTTCGCAGTGTCACATTTTACACTTAAGTCTGTGATCCACTGTGACTTAATGTTGGTATAGGGTATGAGTTTTAGGATGAGGTTCATTTTCTTGCCTACAGGTGTCTGATTGCTTTGCCATCATTGGTTGGAGACTCTATGCTTGCTCTATCGACTTGCTCTGCACCACTGTCAGAAACATTGGGCGTATTTGTGTGGGTCAGTTTCTCATTGTCTATCCCTGAGCTATTGATCTCTGTGAACATCCTGAACACTGTGGCCATCCAGGAAGTCTTAACTTTATTATTAGACTTCTCCCACTTTCTTATTCTTTTTCAGAATTGTTCTAGTTATTCCAGATCCTTTGCCTTTCCATACAAATTTAGAGTAAGCCTTTCTGCATCTACAAAAGTCCTTGCTGGGTTTTGAAAAGAATTGGATTAAACTATAGATAAGTTTGGGAATGAACAATGTCTACTCTGTTGAATCTCCCAAACCAGGGACAGAGTACGTCTCTCCACTTACATTGGTTCATTTTTAATCCTCTCTTTGGCATTTTATTATTTTAGTATATAGATCTTGTACATGTGTTGACAGATTTATACATAAGTATTTTGTTTGCTTTGGAGCAAATGTTAATGATGTGTTTTTATCTCACCCATTTCTTGTTATTATAGAGAAATGGGTTTTTTTCACCCATTTCTTGTTATTATAGAGAAATGCAGTTGACTTTGCATGTTGATGTTATGTCCTCCAACATTGCTGAACTCTCTTATTAGTAGGAGGTTTTGGGTTTTTCTTCTTTTCTATATTCCTTGAGATTTTAGGTTTTCTATGTTGACATTTATATTATCTAAAATTAGGGACAGTTCTATTTCTTCCTTCCCAATTTGTATTTCTGTTATTTATTGTTCTTGTTTATTGCACTAACCAGGACTTCCAGTATCATGTGGAAGAGAGTGGTGAGGCAAACATCCTGCCTTGTGCCAGTCTAAGGGGAAGCATTTGGGCTTTAACCCTGAATATGACGCTAGCTCTAGATCTTTATGTAGTTGTTCTTCATTAAGGTGAGGACATGTCTCTATCTTCCTAGTTTAGTGAAAGTTTTCTTTTACCATGAAGGTTTTAGAGGTAATCATTTTAGAAAAAATGTTGTTTTGTAAGATGAAAGAATGTTTTCAAGCAGTTTGGATTGATAAGCCAGCACAATCTGGGATAGGAAACAATCTCTTCATTTTCCCTTCTAAGCCCAAGGGAAATGTAAGGAAAAAGGACTTCCCTGTAATTCTTTTCTTTCATAATACTAAATGGTTTCCTAATATTTTAAGCATTCACCCATACTTCAAAGCTCACCATGAGAAGGCGTTCCTCCTTGAAGCGGCTCATGCCACAGATGTTCATGAAAACAGAACTGATCTGAGGCCTCATACCCTTTGCCAAGGTCATCTGGCTCTCTGTCACAAAGCCTTTCTACTCCCCACCGTCCTGTCTACTCTCCCACAAGGATTTCCATACAATGTGGACACTCTGTTATTTAAAAGGAGATTGATATATAAACACAAGAACCACTATATTTTTGGAGACTCTAACATCGAGCCTGCATGTAATAGACAGTCACTAAATAATAACTCAATAAATGCATGACTGTTTAAGAAATTTTCCACAACTGTGGAGACCTCAAAACTTATGTTGGGCAATATGTCTTTGCTTTGAATCTAGCCCTTTGGTCCAGTGGGATTTATGAAACATGCTGTCTCCATATCTGAGGATGAAGAGTGGAAGAGATTACGAACACTGCTGTCCCCAACATTCACCAGTGGAAAGCTCAAGGAGGTAAGAAAACAGGACTTTAAATTAGAAATTTGAAGAATGAATCTGGGCACTGGTGGAAATCACATCGTTGTCCCATTCCAAGGGGTACTCAACTATGCTTGAGATTCCTAAAGTTGTCCTTCATCGATACTCCTGAAGAGATACAAGATTCACCATAAATGTCACTTCTGGCTCCATGCTTGGAAAAGCCCGTCTTTGCAGGCCTTGGGCCTCCCATTTACCCGCAGTGGTGCTGTGCTTCATGTTTAGATGTTCCCCATCGTTGGCCAGTTCGGAGATGTGTTGGTGAAGAACCTCAGGAGGGAAGCAGAGAGGGGCAGGCCTGTCACCCTGAAAGAGTAAGTAGGAGGGTGGCTGCTGGGTTCTGACTGTGGTCACGAGTCCTCCCGCCACCTGACAAGGAACTGACATTCCCACTGTCGAGATCCTCTTTTGACCAAACAAAAGCCAGTGTGGAGCCTTCAAACTGCAACGTACAACCCAGAAGGGGCGGCTCCCATCAGGACAGGGGGCCGGGGGGTGGAGGGTCTCCCTCCCTGTGTACGTCAGCCACGATGAACTTGCCTAATAGTCACCGTGGATATTCAGGAGAAAAAGACAAATAAAAAGGTTGAGAAAAAAGGAACATGACTTATAGTGCCAAAGTTCAGTGTGTACGGGGGACGGCCTGGTGGGAGGGGAAGGCTTTGGTACACACCAGCTGGTGTTGGGTGAGCAGGAAAACTCAAACGCAGAACTTGGGCCAGTCAAAACCCTTTCACACTTTTGCTGAATGAACAAGCAAAATGCTAAATGTTAAGTATTTCCACCACTTCTTCCTTCAGTCTGAAAGGGAGAAGGTCCTCTACAGGATATGGGTAGAGTGACCGTTTCATTTATTGTCTAAACTAGATATTTTTGAACGTTGCAGGAATAACAGGTGTAAACTGGGACTGTCCTGTGCAAACCCAGGATTATGACCACTTGCCTATGGGAAGCCCCAGACTGACTCTGGAGTGATTTTTATTTGTTTCACTAATATTCTGAGACCTCCCATTTATGGAAAAGATTCTGTCCTCATGTAAACCCTGGGTCCCAGGAGTTGGGGAGGAGCAGGTTTTTCAGGACCTCAGCAGGTGGAGTAGAGAAGGAGGGACAACCTTCCTGGCATCTCAGAATGGGCTGGCAGTTCTGGAATGTGCCAGAGTTTTCTGCTCTGGGCACAGACACTGTGGGAGGTAAGACCCAGATGAAATGTCTCCTTTCTGGATGTCTGAGTGGAGTGAATTTCCCCACCCATGGCCCTGCTCCAGCCCTGTGCCTACACACCCTTGTCTCATGACACCCCCTTTCCCTGTGACTGAGCTCCTCGCCCGGAGCTGGGTCCATGTCACTTCGTGCCCCACCAATCTGGCACCTGAGGGAGGCCTCAGGAGGCCGCAAGAGTGATGGCCGTGTGGACACTCAGTCCGTCCAGCAGAAGGTTCCGGATGTCTGGGACCCTGTGCCGTCGTGTCTCGGGGTTCAATTTGCAGGCACTTCTTGTTGACCCTGCTGGGGAAGGGACACTGAGGGGTGCTGACTTTAAACCTCCCCGTCCTTCTCTGCTCAGCATCTTTGGGGCCTACAGCATGGATGTCATCACGAGCACATCATTTGGGATGAACGTGGACTCCCTCAGCAACCCCCAGGATCCCTTTGTGCAGAAAGTCAAGAAGCTCATAAAGTTTGACTTCTTCGACCCGCTCTTGTTCCTAACAAGTAAGTGCACTGCTACTTCTTTCTCTCGTTTTTTTTTCATAACGGCTTTATTGACACATTATTCACATAACATGCAATTCACCCATTTACAGTGTACAAGTGAGTGGCTCTTAGTTATATTCAAAGATACGTGCAACCTCCTCACAATTTTAGAACATTTTCATCCCCTTTACCTGCTGCCCTCCATGCCCCCCTCACTCTCATCCCCATGAAACCACTAAGCTACTTTCAGTCTCTATAGGGTTTTCTGTTCTGGACATTTCATAAAATGGAATCACATACATCATATAATGTATGGTCTTCTGTGACAGGCCTCTTTCACTCAGCATATATCATATATATGATTTACAAAATTTTTCTCACATCATCTTTTATGCTTTTGATAGTCATTCCTTGAAATACAAAATGTTTTAATTTTTAAGATGTCCAGTCTATGTATTACCTTTTGTTGTTTGTGCTGTTGGTCTCTTTTCTGTGAGTCCACTGTCAAATCAGAGATAGTAACAGTTCACTGCTTTATTTTCTTGTAAGAGTTTTATAGTTTCAGCTCTTACATTTAGTTCTTTGATCCATTTTGAGTTAATTTTTTATAGATGGTGTGGAGTGCCCACATTCATCCTTTTGAATGTGGATACCCAGCTGTCCCAGCACCATTTGTTAAAAAGACTCTTCTTTCCCCATAGAATGGCCTTGGCACCCTAGTTAAAGATCAGTTGACACTTCAGTTTATTTCTGGAGTCTAATCCTAGTCCATTAATCTGTATCCTTAATCCTTTACCACGTTGCCTTGACCATTACAGCTTTGTGGTAAGTTTTGAAGTCTTCTAATATTGTTACTCTTTTTTCAGGATTGGTTTGCTTCTCCTGCGTCCCTTGCAATTCGTATTGTTAGAATCAAATTTTCAATATTTTAAGAACAAGACAGCTAGAATTCTGATGATCAATCCACTGAATCTGTAGATCATTTTGGGGAGTATTCCATCTTAATATCAAGTCTTCTGAACCATGAATGTGAGATGTTTTTCATGTATTTAAGCTTCTTAAATTTTTTTAGCAATGTTTTGTAATTTCTCAGACTATAAGTTTCTCACTCATGTTCACTTTATTCCTGGGTATTTTATTCTTCTGATGCTATTATAAATGGAATGGTTTTCTTAATTTTCATTTTGGGTTGTTTGTTGCAGTGTATAGAAAGACTATTGATTTTTGTATACCGGTACTCAATCCTGCAACCTTGCCAAATTCGTTTATTGGTTCTAATAGTTTTTGGTGGGCTCCTTACGATTTTCTACATACAAAATCAGGACATCTCAGAACAGATAGAGTTTTACTTCTTCCTTTTCAGTCTGGATACCATCTGTTTCTTCTTCTTGCATAATTTTCCTTCTAGAATCTCCAGTACAATGTGGGATAGAAGTGGTGACGGCAGGCATCCTTGTCTTGTTCCTGATCATAGGGGAAAGCATTCAGTATTTCACAATTAAATGTGATTTTACCTGTGGATTTTTCATAGATGTTCTGTATCATATTGAAGAAATTCCCTTCTATTCCTAGTTTATTGTTTTTATCATGCAAGGTTGTTGGGTTTTCTCAAATGTCTTTTCTGCTTTTCTTGAGTTGAACGTGTGGTTTTTGTTCACTTGAATGCCATGGTGAAGAAGATTAATTGACTTGGTGATGTCAAACGCCCTTGCTGTCCAGGGGAAAACCTACCTGGTCATGGCTGTAATCTTTTTATATGTTGCAGGATTCAGTGTGCCAGTATTTTGTTGAGGAGTTTTACATCCATATTCACAAGAGATACTGATCGGTAGCTCTCTTTTCTTGTGATATCCTTGTCTGGTTTGGGGATCGGGTAATACTGGCCTCACCTAACAAGCTGGGACGCGCTCTGTCCTCTTCTGTCTTTTTTGGAAGGTTTTGTGAAGAATTGGTATTTATTCTTCTTTAAGTATTTGGTAGAATTCACCACTGAAACCATCTGGGCATGGGCTTTTGGTGTGTGTGGGGGGGTAAAATTTTGGTTACTAATGGGATCTCTTCACTTGTTTTAAGTTTGTTTAGATTGTCTATTTCTTTTTTAGTTAGTTTCTGTAGTTTTTGTCATCCTAGAAATTTGTTCATTTCATCTAAGTTCTCCAATTTGTATTTAGATGAAAGAACATTTGTAAATAATTATTCATAGTGTTCCTTTATAATGTTTTTTTTCTATTTCTAAGGTCAGTACATCCTCTTTCACTACGGATGCTAAAAATTCAGATCTTTCCTCTTTTTATGGTATGGGTAGGGATAGTTAATCTAGCTCAAGGTTTGCAAATTTTAATGATTCAAAGGAACAGCTTTTGGTTTCATTATTTTCTTTATTGTCTTTCTACTTCCTGTATCATTATTTTCCACTCTAATCTTTATTATTTCCTTCATTCTGTTTCCTTTAACTTTGGTTTGCTCTTCTACTTTCAGTTTTTTAAGTTAGAAGGTTAGGTTATTAATTTGAGATTTTTCTTCTTTTATAATATAACTATTTACAGCTACAAATTTCCATCCAAACCCTAGATTAGGGGCATCTGATGTTTTAGTGTGTCATGTCTTCATTTTCATTCATCTCAAAGTAATATCCAGTTTCCCAGTGGATTTCCTCAGTGAGCCCATTGGTTATTTACAAGTATGTCATTTCATTTCCACATATTGTGAGGTCCCAGTTTTCTTTGTTTTCAATTTCAAATTTCATTCCATCATGGCCAGAGAACATATTTGAATTATTTCTATTCCACGTATTATTTCTTGAGCAGCA
>PVKY010000209.1:0-20527 GCA_004027775.1 Bradypus variegatus
TGTGTAGGGCAGAGGAGACGACCACAGGTGCTGTGCGAGGTGTGTAATGAGAGTCCAGCCGGGGAGCGGTCATGGTGTCCTCTTCCGGGTAGGAGAATCGGCAGCCACTTCCTGTCAGGGGGAGCACTCTTGGTAGGACCAGGGGTCAGTATGATTTATAGGATGGGGAGAATCCTGGTATTGGGACAGAGCTAAAACAGGTATAACCTACAGAGGGGTTCAAGTAAGAAAAACACTGAGTCTATTAAATGATAAACATGTCTTTTTTGAGACTAAAAATATTTTCTTGGGATCTGAGAATTCTTTGCCAATATTTATTTGGGGTCTTGAGAGGTCAATTGAAGGTAAGAGTGGGATGTCTGGGATGATTGGTGATGGGTCCTATTTGTAAGGGGGAGTAGTTCAATCTGGTGAAAATTATAATGAAAACATTTTTGTGTTTTATGGCAGACTTTGGTATTCTGAGACCAAGAGCAGCAGGGTATCAGCTAGATCCACCTGTGGCCACAGAGACTGAAAGAGTAAGTTCAATTTTTCTACTGTTACTGGAAATCTTTCAAGGAGCCACTTGTTAGTAGCTGAGGTGTAACACAAGGAACGGTGCTCAGATGCTCTTCAGAAAAGTGAAGTTTGCAAATACTTGGTCATAATTTGAAGGTGTGGAAAACTGTGTTGCTGAATGTGGCCTCTGTAGGCTTTCCACAGGGCTTGTCCTCTTGTGCTGGGCCTTCTGGCTTCTTCGTACTTAGGCTTGAATGTGGCGTGCGTGGTTGTTGCATATTCCAAATCTGATCTGTAGTGGGTGCTCTGATGACAGTAATTCTAAGAAAGGGTGTGTCACTATTAGAACTATGTGAAAGTCTCTGAAGAATTAAGGAAATTTTCTGGAAAATTGTTGATGCGTGAAAAGCAGGCAAGTAACTGTTTAATAAGTGTATCTAGAATTGATTACAGGGAAGAAGATATTGAAAAAATGAATCTTTGATCGCTACTATGTCACATTGATTTTGAAACTAGAATATCTTTTGGAAGATGATGTTACAATGCAGTCAACCAGTTAGAGCCTGGGGTGGGAAATATCAGATTTATTATGGAATCTTCCATCATGTTAGCAAATCTCAGGAGGTCTGAGAGCCCTGGAGGATTGGAGGTGGCAGATGGCACCATGGAAGAGTCAAATGTTTCACTGTCTTCACCCCTACCATCTTTGTGACATTTAACTTAGCTTCAGCAGCCTTCAGGGCTGTTTGTCCTTTTTGCTTCTGTTTCCTTTTGACCTGAAAGAACTCAACTTTGAATTGTATCACCAGTCAGAACTAGTGGATCTTGGAGTCTGGCTGTATGGGTTGGCTGCAATGGAAATACCCATCGCTGTGGATAGAGGACATGAAAGCTAATCAGCAATTTAATGTCTTTTCAAGAACCAGTGCTTGACTCATTCATTGCCCACACAGCACTCTCTTGCTTAGGAAATCTAAAATGGCAGATTTCTGTGTCCTGATAGTGGTAAATGCAGCTGTTTTTGTTGTTCATTTTAGCAAAGTAACGACTTCTGTAAAAAAGATGAACTAGGATTAAAAGAAATCAGATGTGTGTATTTGGTATGCAATATTTTTTTATTACAAATAACTACATTCTAACCCACATTAACCCCATGATTTGTGAATTTTGCCAACTCCTGCTGTGTCTTTTAAATCAAATCCAGTAAATCACTATGAATGTTCTAATTTCTAAACAAACTAGTCTTCCAGTAGAGGTACTTTAACCCTGTACTGCAAATTAGACAACCTAGGATAAATAGACCATCTTTGTTAATTATGTAGTTTAATTGATCAAAACTTCCAGATAGAATTTTATTTATAGCAGTTTTGCTTAGTTTCATCTTTTCTACTATTAAATAACTTGTGAGTCTTATATTTGGGATCATTAAGATATATGCTGTTATTTAGTTTCTGTTAACCTTATTAAGTTCTTTTTTTTTTTTTCCTTTTGATCTAGGTCATGTCACAATATGAAATTGCTTTTAATTGAGATGACCAACTTCCATTAGATTGTTCAACCCCCATTGTATACACGGATACAAAGCACTTTTCATTTTTGCTCTATTGATCGAGCAGCAATTTACTTGAACTATATACAGAACCCTGTGGAGGAAGATGGGAGATTTCTCTAAATGTTCTTGGGTGGCAGTTTTGCTCTCCAGCCTACCCCACTGTTTGCGTGTAACTAATTTTGCACGCCAGTAGGTAGCAGTGGTGAGCAGAGGCACCGACAGCAAGCTGCCAGTCAGCGATTATAAATTATTCTTCATTTCTGTTATAGGTGGGGTGTGCAGTCAGTCAGGACTAGGGGGTTGCCTAGGCAACGAATATCCCCCCTCATTCATGCTGTTGCTGAGAGGGTGCCTGTAAAGCATGACACTGCTGTATTCTGAGGTTTGTTGCCCCCCCTGCTGCCGCAGGTTTGAGGAGCTCTCAAGCACAGAGAGCTCAGGCCGGGCTTAAAAAGACACCGGGGGAGGCCGCTCCCTCCCTCTGTTTCACTTTGAAGGACCCTGGCACTAAAAATGCAAATTCCACGTCCTGCTTGGTAACATTTGTAAGATTTTTTTAAGTTGTAGAACCTTTTATTTTCTCCTGTTTTGGATGGCAGGGTGGGTAGTTTCATGTTTAAAGGTTTATTATTTAATAAAACTGTGCAGAGACAGACCTGAAACTTGACTTCTTAGGATGTGAATTGAATAAATCAATGGGGACCTGTCATAGCTGATCATGGGCGGTGTTTGCGGTTTATCCAATTCCATGAAAATGATTCGTAAAGAGAAAGATAACACATTCTTTCTGCAGGAGCAGGATTAGTCCTTTATATGGTAAGAACATGACAGAAACCACCTCTGCCATCAGGGATCTATACATATGCATCATATTATCTTTCATTTTGGGTCCTCTAATCTTTCATTTGGATGAGCTTGCCCCAAGTGCTTTACAGTGATAAAAAGTAGTATTTGTGTCTGCTGTGAAAGAAGGTGGGAGATCCATGTTTCAGTCCTTATGTGGAGATGTGAAGTTGTTTATCATTTTACAAGGCAGGAGTCACAAACCCAGATGGGGTCCTGACGATGGACTTGCAGGTCTGCCGCCGTGAGCTCTCAGCCAGGTCCGCGCCGCGTTCTGGTCAGCGTGGCGGCTGGGAACACCTGCCGCTGACCTTGCGTGTGGGCCATGACTGGGCTCCGTGCCCTGGGCCCCACTGCGGCCCTACCCTGCTGTTGTCAGCTTCTCCCTCAGTAACTGGTGTCCCGCCACTCCTGCCTTCCCTTGGAGGCCAAATGCCCATCATCTGGCCTCCCTAGTTCCTGCCGTGTGGGGTAGCAAACCTGCAGTCAGCTTACAGAAGCAATGGGAATGGGTGCAGGCTTGGTCTCCCAAGAGGCCAGACCCAGTCACAGGTCTGTGCCCCTCCCTAATCACCTTGTCTCGGAAGATGTTCTCCTTGACCCAACCTCCTGCTCCGGAGTGTGGGTGCTGGGGTGAATGGCATGGATCCGGGGTCATGTTGGTACCAGGCCCCACTCAAGGCAACTCTGAGGTCCAGTTTCTTGAAAGCACCTCCCGGGTAATGGGACTAGCTGTGTGTTTTCAGTCACCCTGTTGGGTGTGGGTTTTTGGAGTGATTAATAAAAATGAAATATGTGAACTATATTTTTGATATTATAGACACTAAAATGTAATCAGCTATACTAACTCATCAAGATGAATTCATGTGAAGTTGAGGTTTACTTTACCTTAATAATATTTTTAAAAGAATCTCTAAGCCACAGTCATGATGCTGGCACCTGCTACGTGAGCAGTTTTGTCGAGGAGTCCCAGCTTTTCTCAGCCACCTCCACAGAAGAGTCTCCTGGGATGCTGCAGTCCGATACACTTTGAGTGAGGACCTCTGCCCGTTTAGTAAAGGAAATAATTTTTTAGTTTCGTGTTGCGTATCTCTGTGTTGTGGTGTGAGTTACCCAGAGTGCAGTGCCTGGCCACGTTGATGTCACAGATCAGCTGATGAACGAACTGACAGCATAAAGCACAGTAAGTTAGAGACACGCAGTGGAGTCGTTGTTTACTTAGAGACAACTCCCCTTGCAATGCAAAGTCAGAAACAGTGGCTGATGCTCGAAGAAGTCTGTTCTGAACTCTAGATGGAAAATAATTCTTTTAATTTCATCCTCTGTTTCTTTGGATTCTGGAGAAAGAAGGGGGCCAGTCTCTTGTTTATAGCAATGATCAAATAAATAAATAAATAAGTTGTATAGCTCCTTCCTTGATTATAAGCTTGCTGCTTCTGTTTTCTTTCTTTCTTTTTTAAATAATTGAACTGTTTCAGGAAACATTGTAAAAATCTTAAGGTAAAAGTATTCATTCCTTTTTTTTTTTTTTGCCTAAAGATTACTCTGTACCCTAGACAAAGGGAATATTTAAACTGTTAAATTTGAACAAAGATAGTCTGCATATGACTTCTCTGAAGCCCTATAAAAATTCTTTAAAATTGCCTATTCACTCAAATTTACTGAGTGTAGCAAAAATGTCAAAGGCATAAAGTCAGAGAAGATTGAATAAAATAATGCAGAAAGACAGATTAGTCATGCACAGACCCACACAGCCTTTCAGAGCACACAATACCACTTTTTATTACCGCTCTATCTTTACAAAGACTACGTTCAATACATAGAAGATGATACATGGTCAGTCATGTAATCTGCCTTTGATTCCAGCACTCATTTATCTGGGCCCTTTTCACAATGACATTGATGAGACATCTCAGTGTTTTCAGAGCATTGTTTTATTTATCATATATAATGGCTGGTGGAAGAAAAACAGGAATTATGTCACCGACAGCACATAAAAGAGTTGCACAGAAGATTCTGTGACAAAGTTTGGTAGGACGTGGAACAAGGGGGCTCCAAAAAGCAGTCTCTCCTCTACATTCCTCCCTGCTGAGCCTTCTCCCCTACTCTGATCCCTCAAATATCTACATGCTGATAACTCTTGAAAAAAATACCGAGAAAACGTTTCCTAAAGCCAAAAGTAGGATTCTCCAATCCTTGTAAAACTCATTGGCAATGATGTTTTTGTGTAAATTTAGGACATAGTTTAATTACTTTGGGATTGCTGACCATCATTTATGCATTTGCAAAGGAAAAGGAGACTATTTGTCAGTCACAGTTTTGTATCTAGCAAATTTAATAAAGAGCCGCTCTTAAGATAGAATTTCTTAGGCTGCCACAATTGACAAAAGCCAGCTAATGCTGAAATGTCAACAGCAAACCTCATCAGCAGCCTGCACTGCTGTGCAATCAAGACAGCACCACAGCCCCATATAAACAAACATCTAGAATGTGCCTGTGTGTTGGGGGCCGGGGCTGGGTGCTGGGGGGGCTGGGATCACGGGGGCCTCAGCACCAAGGGGACCGGCGACAGAAGTTTGCGGTGGGAAAAAGCGTTAACAATTCTCAGGAAGACATGTTACCTTCTACAGTTGCTGAATTTTAAGGACCAGTGTTACATATGTTCCTGAGAACATCTCAGGGAGAACAGCCTGACACGCTGACTGACAGCTGCCATGTTAAAGGTTATCTGACATACGCCTTGGGGGCCGTGGGGGGATCTCATTTCTGTGCTCATGGGGAATTTCATTGTCTTCCTGTGTCTTTGGTGGTGTCACAGAGAACACCAAATAACTATGTAGGCAAATTGCACGTTTTGGAAGCATGGGCCAGCCCCCCACTGAACATAAAATCCCCTCTTCAGAGCCCTGATCCCGGGTTCGTCTGTGACACGGTCGAGAGCCCTGGAGGCGAGAGGCCAGGCCGGGGGTCAGAGAGCCGGGTCTCGCCCCAGCCCTGCCACTTCCGAGCTGCTGACCCCTGGCAAGTGATCTGACTCTGAGCCATTTCCTTATTTGCAAAAATCAGGATAGTGCCGTGCAGAAGTCTGTGGATGTGATAAAATGTGTACGGACATGCTTGAGTGGACGATGATAAACATCCATTCTTCTGCGAGGGTGAAAAAGTTTCCTGTGTCTTAGGGAAGATTTGCCTTGGACCCGTTTCCCTGACTGCGTGGTCTTGTCTTCTTTTGCTCCATCTTCTTTATAGACCGGTGGGCTGGACACCCAGGGGAGCCTCAGACCGGGGGAGGCTCAGAGGGGGAAGAGCTTGCCCGGGTCTCACTCAGGGCGTTTCAGTCTCAACCCGCCCCCGTCAGCCTTTCGGGCAGGGCGGGAGGCGAAGCTGTGGGTTCCGGGGCAGGAAGCGCACTCTTGGGTGAAGGGAGACGTTCAGCATTTCGAGTTTAGAATTTGCGTGCTCACAGCGGCTGGTGCCTCCTTTCCTCCCAGATGGTTTAGACTTCAGGAATCTTAGCCACTGGGTGCCAAACTTCTCCTCTTCCTCTTCCTTGACTTCCTTCTCTTTTTCCTTCTCTTCTTCCTCCTCTTCTTCCTCTTTGTCCTCTTCTCGTTTTCAGCTTCCTCCTTTTCTTCTTCCTCCTCTTTCCCCTGCTCCTCTACCTCCTCCTCTTCACCTTATTCCTCCTTCTCCTCCTCCTCTGTCTACCTCCTTCTCTTCTTCCACCACTTTCTCTTCTTCCTCCTCTGCCTCTTCCCCTCCCCCTACCCTCTCTCTCCCCCTCCTTTTTTGTCTACCTCCCCCTCCTCCTCTACCTCTGCCTTCTTTCTCCTCCTCTTCCTCCACCTCTCCTCTTCCTCCTCCTCCTCCCGCTGCCATTGGCTGCCCAGGTAATCTTGGGGGGCAGTGCAGCCTTGGTCCTTGCCCAAAACTGGCCACCGGCTCCCAGGGGTTCCCAAACCAGAAGGCGGGTGCCCCTGCTGTATGTGTCCCCCCAGGGCCTGGAAGAGACAGAGGGGGCAACCCTAGGGGAAAGGAGACTTTTCCTTTGGACGGGCTGCATGCCACTGCGCCTTTTAACCAGAACATGCCTTTGGCCTCAGCTACCCTCTTTGAGTTGCTGGGCGGTGTCCAGAGGTTCTTCAGACAGGGAAGCTGGGGTGAGGCGGGGGGCTGCTGCTCCAGGCTTCATGTCCTAATGAGTCACTCGAGGGAGGAAATAGTTATTCATACAATTCATACATTATCGAGCCCCTAATATGTGGTAGACACTGGGGGTGGGATAATAAAGACAAATCTAGTCTCTGCCTTCAGGGAACAGAGAGTCTAGTGCCAAAGACAAAAAACATAAATGAAAAATGGGCCTGGAAAAACCGGGGGCCAGGGTGCCCGCAGGGCGCCCCGGAGGGGGTGACAGCTAGCCAGAGCTGCAGGATGAGCAGGACCAGGCTGTGGGGGGCGGCCGAACGAGATCCGGGAGTTCTGGGGCTTGTCTGGAGAGCAAGGCAGCGAGAGGCCCCACGTGTGTGGGGAGCAGGCAGGGCCGTGGGGCCGTGTGGAGTCGGGGTTTGATTCTCGGGGCAGGTGCAGGCCCCTGAAGAGTTCTGAGCCGGAGAGTGACAGATCTGACTCAGCTTTAGAGAAACTCTTGGGTCCCACTCCCTGCAGGACACTGTAGGAGGCCTAGGTGAAGCCGGGGCCCAGTGGAAGGCTGTGACAGCCACTCGGAGAAGAGTCGATGGTGACAGTGGAGACAGAGAGAAAGGGGCACACTGAAAGCATATTTTGGGGTCAGAATGGATCGGACTTGCTGGTGGACTTGTGTGGGGAGCGAAGGTTTAGGAGCAAGGGTTACTCGTCACCTTCCGGCCCCAGCGGCTGGTTGGGTGGTAGGGCCTTTCCGTGACTGGAAAGTGGTGTGTAGGAATTCAGTGAAACCTGGAACAGGGAGTTTGGTTTGTTCAAGAAAGGACCCCACGAGACACTGGGGAAATGCCTCCTTCCTGTGGAGAGCCCCAGCCAGGGTCCCAGCACTCCTGCTTCCCCTTCAAGACTCAACCTCAGCCCCCTTTTGACCTCTCCTCCCTTGGAGTTCTCTTGTCTGTTTAGCTCCTATTTTTGGACAATGCACAGAGGGAGTGAGTAGAAATGGAAGCCATGACTCTTTGACTGTGTTTGGGGAGGGGGGAGGGCAGAGCATGTCCACGTGAGGCGGACAGAAGTGGAAGGCCATGGAGGCAAGGGGTAGGACAAAGAGGGGGAAGAGGGAATCACTCTGGATGGATGTATCCGGAAAGGAGGTGAGGTGGAGCAGGGTTTGGCAAGAGGGAGAAGATGGCAGGGAGCCAGGGTTCAGGAATGCGGGAGAGACGGCATCTGAGGGGAGCAGGACAGCAGTTCCACGGCGGGGACACCCATGGGGTGACGGGCAGGTGAACTGGGTATGTCGAAGGGGTCATTGAATGGAGCGGCCGAAAAGCCTGCTGGAGATACCACAGGTCAACCTTGCTGAGTCCATCAACTGACCTGCTCATGGCAACCAAGCCAATCCAGAACCCAGACTCTGACTCCTATTCCAGTATTTCTTCAGAGATGTAAAGATTTATGTTCCCGGTCTGCTTGTTGCAGCATGACTTACCATGGTGGAAAACGGGGGCATAAGCAAGAAATATAATAGTATAAAAATATGACGTGACCATTTGAAAGGCTCATAAAAATGTTTACAATACATTCAATAATATGAGGAAGCAGGATATGAATATCCTATTTTGTAAAAAAAAAAAGCCGTAAAGGTAATGAAGAAAAAGACTAGAAAGAAGAGCATTGATGTTAAGTGGTGGAATATGGGGCATTTATTTCTACTTTTCTATATCTTCCCAAGTTTCCACAATAAACAGTTTTACATTTTTAAAAAATGTAAAATAATTAGATCAAAGTGTTCTCCTGGCAGGTTGGAGGAAGTGATCCTTTCAGTAACTGCGGAAGAGGCCTGCTTATCCCGACTGCCTCTCCTCTCTCCAGCCTAGCTGTTGCTCAGCTGTGCTGCTGTTTCCTTTCTTATCATCTCTTAAATTTACCTTTCAAAATTATCCAATTACCTAATCATACAACAGGAAGGATTAAAAAAGCAAAATTGCGCATAATCTCACCATGCTGTCAGGGATGTGATTTTTCTGCTGTCTTTCAGTTTAAGTTGTTTTTGTCCATGGCATACCACCTGACTCTTTGAAACTTCTCTGGTCTCCGTTGCGTGATGATACGATGTATTTACTCAGCCAGCCCTGTCCATTGGGCATTACCAGTTCTCTCTAATTTTCTGCCACTGGAAACAATTTGGTCCTAATCAGCCTTGTTCTCAGTGCTGTGTGTGAATCTCTGATCACTTTCCTTGGGGTGAATTCCTAAAAGAGGGGTGGACCTGAAACGTTGGACCTGAGACCATATAACAGATTTGTCACAATCCTTGGTTCACAAACCCTCATCCTTGGTCTGTGCATGGCCCACTGTAGCATAATTATTTAAGTGTTATTTTTAATAATATGAGCCCGTGGTAGCCCAAAACACAAGCTAAGAACCTGACCATCATCTGTGCAACTCCCACCCATTACCTACATCCCACTTCCCTTACCCGAGATAACCCATCTTCTCAAGTCTCTCTATCATTGCTCTGCTCTTCTTTATATATATATTTTATTGCATTTACATTGTGTTCCTAACAGAATATGTTTTTGTTTAATTGTTTTTGACTTTAAAAGAGTACCATCCTAGATACAATCTTTTGTGACTTACTTTTTGCAATTGATAGTATATTTGCTGCAATTCTCCCCTCCTGTCATATCTTGTCATTGTTCACTCACACGTGTTCCCATCTAGTGTTCCACTAGGGCAAAAATACAAAGTCGTGTCTACTCTCCTGTCGATGGGTATCTGGTTTGTGTCCAGGGTTTTAATATTGTGAAGTGCTGCAACGAAATTCTGGCACGCGTCTCCTTTTCTATGTGTGAATATATCCCTAGAAGTGCAGTCACTGTGAATATTCAACTTTAAGAGGTGATTCCAATCTGTTTTTCAGAAGTGGTTGCCTCTCCAACAAAGTATAAGGGATTCTGTGGATCCGCATTCTCTCCAACGCTTGGTATTATTAGATGGTTAATATTTGTTAATCAAATAGTTAACAAAGCTCTCTCATTGTGGTCTTGATTTGCATTTCCCTGATCACCAAAAACACGCATGTTCTCTTAATGTCAGCATACTGGTCATTTATATTTACTCTTTTGTGAAATATCTATTTATGTCTTTGCCTATCTTTCCATTGGGTTGCTTATGCTTTTCTTATTCTATGTATTCTTGGTATTAATCTTTTGCTAGTTGTGTGTGTTGCAAATATCTTGTAACTTGTCTTTTTACTTTTTAGGGTATCTTTTGATAGATATAAAATTCTTGATTTTAATATAGTCACATATATGGATCTTTTTCTTTATGGTCATTGATGTTTGTTTAAGGATATCCATTCCTACTCCAAGTTCTAAATGTTATTTAGCTATATTTTCTACTACTAAGAAACGTAAAGATTTGTTTTTAACATTTAAGTCCTTAATCCATTTGGACTTTATTTTTTAGCATGGTGTGAAAAGGCCCAGTTTCCTCTTTTTTCACTTATTCAGTAGTCCCTCTTTTCCCCACTGGTCTGGCCTATCACTTTTGTCATATACTCAGTACCATATGCTTTAGCCTCAGGGTCTATTTCTGGGTTCTTTTTGCAGTTTCTCTGGCCAGTTTATTTTTTCCTGCACTAATTGCACTGTTTTCATTACTAAAACTTCATACTAAGTCCTGATAGAAGACGGGGCAAGTCCTTCCTGTCTCCTCTTTACCTTCGGAAGTGTCCTGGCTATTCTTGGTCCCCTTTTCTTCCATGTACATTTTATAATCAGTTTACAAGTTCCTTAAAAATCCCTGTTGGGACTGTGAATGGAATAGTATTGAATCCACAAATCTTTTGGGGGAGAATTGACGTCTATACAACGTAAAAATTTCCTCTCCATGAATGTGGTATATCTCTCTCGTTTTACGCTCTCCGTTTAGCTTGAAGCGCTCTTATTAAAGGGCTCTAATTTTCCCCACAGAGGCCATGAGCATATTTTGAGAGATTTCTCCCTAGGTACCGGCTGTTCTCTGTTTCCACGGATCTGTTCCACGTAGCTCTCCTCTCGGCAGGGTCGAGAATGAGGCAGTTGAGAGTTGGGCTGAGAGGGTGTTTGGAGAATGGATGGTTGGGCCCATTTGCTGCTGCTCAGCAAGGGATCTGGGCCGCCCGGGAGGAGGGCGTCTGTCCCTCTCTGGGGAGCTGGGGCAGAGTCACAGACACCCTGGATGATCCAGAGAGGAGTTGGTTAGGGGCAAAGTGCCCACCCAGCCTGTGGGTGGAGAAGAACTTAGGAGGTGCCCCGTGGGGAGGAGGAAAGGGCTCCCAAGGTCCGTGCTTAAGAAAAGGACCTAACCCCTCTGCTTGTTGTCGGCAAAGATGCTCAAAAGCAAGGCCCCCGGGAGGAGAGACGGGCACACTCTTGAGAACTATATGAGGGACTTTCTTTTTACCGCTTCACCAGCTGAGATGGGTGAGGCCTCCAGGTCACCAGGGTGTTTGTGACCAACGGTCTTGGGGCACAGCCAGGCTAGAGACCATCACAGAACAGCTCCCACCCTCTAGAGACAGATGTGGTCTCGTGGAACCTAATGGAAAGCTTCATCCGGGGGCACAAGTAAAGGGGACACTGAACAATGCCACATCTGGAGTTCCGAGCAGCTGTGGCAGGCTCCCTGTGCCCTCCTGGGGCAGAATGCTAATGAAGAGGGGTGGTCACTGCAGAACAGATGCAAGCTTCTGGGGAAGACTTTGGTTGTGTTAAAGGCTCAGTCTCCTTCTGGGGACACCCCATGTGTGACCCTGTCCCAGTCTGAACCCCTGCAACACCTATCTTTAACCCATTCTTGGCCTTGGCATCGGCTGTCTGCAGTACCCCAACAATTGGAACTTTTGCCCTGATGACGCCATGAGGTCTTTAAATCCCTTGGACCTTGTTTAGCCTTTGCTGTCATGCTTTTAAAGCACTGTGGGAATGGTCTTTCCCAAGTTCCTGGGGCTTATTCCAGAGAAGGGTATCCGGGACTTGGGGATTCCCTGGATGCTTTCCTTGGAAGGAAACGTCTTTAGAAGGTACCTCGGCCTATTTCTGAGAAGCTTCCCCAGCAGGCAGCCAAAAAGTCTCCAGTTTGGCCCAATCCATGTCCACCCAAAGGAGCCTGCATGAGGCCGATAAGTCATACATAATCCAGAGAAGGAATGACAGTCGTCTCCATGTCCATTGATTAATGGAAAGAGGGCTACTTGGACACAAAGTAGATGGTTATAAATGGTGCTGTCAGAGAAAAATAATTATTGTATTAATAAGGAAATGGTTCAAAACCAGGCTCTAAAAAAAGAAAACTGGCAACTTAGCATCTCTGTGGGCTCGTGAGGCAGATCCGATGGGGTTGCAGGGAGGCTGTGGGGAGACGCCGAGGGACCCTCGCGGCAGCCCCCTCCTTTCCGTGCACAGGGAAGCGGGGGACCCGTGCACGTGTGTATCTGTGTGTGTGTCTGCATTCGTGTGTGGACGTGTGTGTGGACGCACTTGACATGACCCAGCTCTCGCCGGATGCTGCCGATTGTCTCGGGTTGTTTGCAGACATCCGGTACCATTTCCAGCAGGAACAGGAGAAAACGAGCGTATCTTATTGTACCTGAAACACTCTATGATATGTACAAATATTATGACTACTCGGGGCCTTGCAATAATTGATTCACCCACACAGCCATTTAGTCTGCGAGCTGTTCGTTTTACAAATTCTACAATCTTTTAGAAATTCTTTCAGTGCGGAAGATTGCTGCCTGGCCTCGATTCATTATGGTGATTGAATCCTCTTCAATAGAGAACGGTTTAGAGAGAGCACATGCCCGTGTGTCTCACTCAGAGCGAAGGCACATAGGTTAAAAGCTTGTCTGGGTGGCATAATTCACTGCCGCGATGCCAAACAATCACGTCTTATTGTGACCTTCATAAGATACAAAAAGGCAACAGGATGGTGCTCGGCTTTTTTTAAACCCACTCGCAGATTTAGCTTCCCAACATCTGAAGCTTGGAGAATTCCTAATTAAATAACCAATTAATAATGCAGAATAGAAAAAGCTATTGTTTTTTCTGAAATGCAAAATCATAATTAATCAGAGTACAAAAAGCTGCCTGTCTTTATATCAGAAAAATATAGACTAGGTATTTAAATATTCCACCACACCTGAACCCTGGCCATCCGTCATTGTTATGACTTAAAACATCTCAGACTAAATTAGGTTTTGTTTGTGTAGAGCAGTGAAAGTCAGATGGCTTGAATGACAAAATTAGAACATGCTCAAATCACTGAGACAAAACCACAGAAAGAGAAAGATGTGCAGGGAAACGGTTGCCAGTATGGAGCAGAAATCCGCTGCTTTTTAAAAAATGCATTATTTCCCATTGCCCAAACCGATTGGTCTAGGTATACATTTCTGACCCCCAAGAAGATATTCCAGAGGAAAAAAATGATCCCCAACCCCTTGTTAATTATCCCCAAATAGCAAACATGGCTCTTGGAGAAGTCGCCCCCCTTCCATTTCCTGCCTCTTGCTTGCTCAGTGCCTCTCACCCTCCCCACTCTTGCCCGGGCTCCCCACCCACCAATTATTGTCAGAAACAACAGGCGGGAGCCGCTAATGATCTAAGGTTCTCCCACCACCCTCCAGGACCCTGCACCTCTTGGCATGTTCATATTTTAAAAGAAAAGCTTGCTTTCATAGTTTGTGCCACCTCCACAATTTATGCTGTGCCCAGAAATACCAGAACCAGGGAGTAAATTTTCCAAGGAAGAGTTTTTCTAAAAACACTTGTATTGCTTGATTAGATCCATGGAAGGTCACCATTTTAAAGGAAATAAAGATGCACATCAGTGTGTTCTGAGCCAGGGTGCACTTAGGGTCCCATCATCCCACACGCATGTGCTGAGATGTGCGAAGTGTGCTGTGTTGTCTTACCATCTTCTGAACGTGGCCGGTAGCTTCCTGCCTCCAGGCCGTTGCTGGCGCTGCTCCCTTCTCCTGGAATTGAACATTTGAACCCCACCTGATCTAAAAGAGGTGGTCGGGTGTCACCTCCTTGAGCCCACGTTCCCAACGCACCTGGTCCTGTCTGGCTTCTGGGCACCTGTCTTATTGCACCCACGGCTCTCTCCCTGGTACTGACGGTGCTGACCCTGCCCATGACTTGGTTTCCTTCTGCCAGACCCTTGCTTCTGGGGGACAGGGGCCCTGCCTCGATGTCTCCGTGTGCATCCTCGAGACCTGAGCCCCAGCTGGTCCTTCCTTGGCGCCAGCTGGGAGCTGTGTGCTGGGGATGCAGATGCAGGTTTCTGGGGGACCCTCCTGTCATCCCGAGATGCCACCAGCCCGTCCCCAGCATTCTGTCCCATCCCTGCCACACATCTCCTCCAATATATAATTTGCTGTTATCACAGCAATAAATAATTTTTGGTGACAGTTTTATTGTGAGACTTTGTGTGGTGTTTTTTTATTGACAAAACCACTATGAATCAACATACATGAACACAATAAAAATGTGAGCAACGTCTCCACCGCGGCTGAGGTTTAGTCAATAGGGCAGCGCATTGATCTCCGCTCTTCTTTGGGGTTATTTGTGGGGCTCTGCAGGTGGGTTTCAACACCGCCGCCCTTGCGACATGCACGCTGGGCCCTGTGCTCCCCGCTGTGCCCCCCGGTGGGCCCCCACCCACCTAACCCCCCACAACAGGCAGCCGTGGACACCCCCCTCCATCGCGCTCTGCATGGGGTCAGCCAAGGGGCGGGAGTGGTTCGTTCGTTCATTTATTCACGTGCTCACTCACTCATCCATTCACTCATTAAAGCCATGACCAAGTGCCCCCCCACCCAGGCTAGAGCTGGGCTGAGTCCTCGGAATTACCGGGGTCCCTGGTTGAGCGGGGGTGGGCAGGCAGTAACAGCCCCCCACCGCCAGCTAGGCACCTTGCTCCCCAGAGTGGGGAGGAGTGTCAGGGACCTCCGCCGCCCCCCGAGAGCGCTCTGAGAATGGGCAGCGAAGGCCTTGCCCAGAAGCCGTGGAGCCGGGAGGATGCAGGCGGGAGGCGGCAGCCAGGCCCTGGGGAGCCCGGCGGCTCCTGGCAGAAGCAGCAGCCTGGGAGGGCGTCCAGAGCATTCGAGGAGCTGCCCCAGGGCCAGCGTGGCTGCAGCGGGACACCCGCACCAGTGGGGAGAGGCGCCCGGGGTGCCGGGTGGTGGAAGGCCCATCAGGGAAGGCCCTGGGGCTGGGGGGGCGGCTGGGGAGGGCCGGGGCGCAGGGGACCTGGCCCTGCACCACCGGGGGTGGGGCCGTGGGGCGCTGGACCCCCTGCAGTGGCAGTCACCCTCTGTGGCATGAAGCTGGGTCTCTCCGCTGTCCTCACCAGCTACCTCCTGCAGGGGTGGACGGTGGTGTGCCAGCTCCAGGACCCCTTCAGACGCCCAGCCCCGCCCTCAGGGCTCTGCCACCCCCGTCTCAACCCAGCCCACGTCCGCTTGGCCCCCTGCGCGGGACCAGCTTCACCAGTGGACCCCAGCACCCCTCAAGGCACAAACGTCTGGGATGACCCCCCAGCTGGGTCAGTGGCCCCTTTCCAGGCCTCAGGGGACCTGGGGACAGGCAGCAGGTGGGTCGCTGCTCCCCCACCCCTTGGGGAACCTGCCCTGCCCTGGCTCAGCACCTGGCCTGGGTGAGCTGATCCCCTTTCGATTTTCTCAGTAAGATATGGGGTTCCTGGTCGTGTGTTCCCTCCCAGACCCCCAGAGAGAAGGGATTTAGACTGAGTGGCCGCAGCCTTGGAAGGCTTTGGGGCCAGGTGGCGACAGGCAGGACTGTGTGGGGAGAGGGCCTGAGGCCAGCGGGGCACAGACACTGCTGCCCACGGCCCCAGCCCACCCCCTCCTCATCTTTCTTTTTATGACCTTGGGCTTAAAAACCTCACAGGGTTTTGGGGACTGGCCACTTGTATCCCCTGTTCAATGGGATGACAGAGCCCAGGGCAGGCCTGGCCGGCTGAGGGGCCCCCTCCAGCCCAGACTCTGAATGCCACAGCCTACCCGAGCCCCTTGCCCTCCCAGAAGCCCTGCCCAAGGCCGGGGGCCCCTTGCCCACACTCTCCCTCCTCACTCTACCCCAGGGCTGGGTTCGTTCCTTGCTGGGGTGTCACTGTCCAACTTAGTGTTTACTTCTTTGTGGTCTGGCTCCTTCCAGCTAGATGTCAGCTCCTGGGAGCAGGGGTGGGGGGGTGCTCCCTCGGAGAGCGTGGGGGGGGGACTCTTACAGGGGCAGGGGCTTGAAGTGGCATTCACTCGGCATACAGAGAAGGCACCATTTATGCCCAGCCCAGAAGTGGGTGGGGTTGGAGGGGGTGGGGGTTATCAGTGTCTCCAACTGCCACATGGGCCCCCCGAGTCCTTGCACAGCACCCAGGGGACGCTCACCCAATGAGGAGACCCTCTTTCAGGTACACATCCAGCCACCAGCCCCCCCATAGCTCATGACCATTTATTCATACCCAGGAGGGGAAGGCTCACCCCTGGGCCTTGCCAGGGCCCCCAGCCCCTAGAGCTGGCCAGGAAAATGGGGTTTCCCTTTGGGGGTGATTCCTGCAACTGCTAGCTGGTCCCAGCCCCTGCCTGTGTGGCACCTGCCCAGGGCAGCTCGTGCCCTCCTGATGTTGGCCTGGGGGTGCTGCCCCCCCGCCAAGCATTGCTGGAAAACTGTGGGGAAGGCAGGTGTCCAGCTGCTGCAGGGGGAAGAGAAATGATTTGGTTTCTAAATCGAGACTCGGCACCGGCGGCCAGAGCCGAGGAGTGGCTGCTCTTGCAAAGGGAGAAGACAGCCTAGGCCCCCTGGGGCCTTTGGGGACCCCCGCTCGACTGTGGCCCTGGGTGCCGAGAGCCCTGAGAACAAGCCATCTGAAAATTAGGATGCTGGGTCGGCCCGTCAATCCCCAGAAGTGCACAGCCTCTCATTACAGTCTGCCTGACATTTCTGGTACACTCAGAAATCCCGAAGACTTGCCAAGTGCCTGGTGTTGGTCATCACATCCGCCTGGGGAGCTGCGGGGCCACCGAGCCATTGTGCCGAGTGCCCCCAGGAGGCAGGATGTGGGTGTTGGCAGGGGCGGTGGGCTGCCGAGGAGGCCGGCCGGGGCCGCTGGGCGTGGGTCTTTGCTCTCCAGGGGGAAATGGGCAGCTCCTCTTTGTCCACATTTCATGGGAAGTTCTGGGTGCAAGGAAGGGCTCGGCAAAACCAGCCAGGCCACCGTGTCCCGTCGGCCTGCGTGGAGCCCTGTTCTGTGCCAGGGCACGTGGGCCTCGGGGCCTGAGGGTGGCCTCTGGCATTCAGGGCTTCGCATCTGGTGGGGGAGGCAGACATGGACGCAAGCCACCGCGGATCAGGACGGTGACGGGGGCAGCTCAGTGCAGGGAGGAGGCAGCGGCTCTGTTGGATCAGGGGCTTTGTGGATATTGGACATTGACCGGGTCGCGGAGTCTCGGAGGGAGGACCTGCCATTTGGCCAGCGTGTCGGGAGTAAATGTGCCTGAAAGGTCACGGAGATCACGGGCTGTGTGCTATGGAAATGCATCCACCCCGAGCAGGCTGGGCGAGCCTGGGGAAGGCAGGAGAGGACCACACTGCAGAGTTAGGGGATGTGGCTGTGGGTCACAGGCTGTGGAGACACAAGCCACTGCATGGACATTCACAGCTACCCTTCGATCAGTGGGTGGGAAGCAGGAGGCCCCTGTGGGCCTGGCTGTTATGCTCTAGGTTGCAGGAGGCTGTGGCCATTTTTGAAGGTCCAGGTACCATAAGGACAGGAGCAAGACTGGCTCTGGGGTCTGTCGTGGCTCCAGGAGTCTGGTGGCAAGTGACAGAGCCCCAGCTTTTGGTTTGCATCAAAACAAGAGAATGTGGTGGCTCATGTAGAGATATTGCTTTCAGGCATGGCTGGATCAAGGCTTCTCTTGGCCTTCCTTTGCTCTGCTTTCCTCATTCACACCAGCAGCCACAGCAGCAGCTCTTGTCACCTTAGTAACTCCAGGAGAAGAGCTCTCTCAAAAGCTACAGGTAGGGCGTGCACTCTTCCCTGAGTCGATCACTGTGCCAGGGGATCTGTGCTCTGATTGGCTGACCCTGGGTCCCGTAACCAAGCAACCCACAGGGTGTGAACTGTTGCAAGAAGAAGAGGGATGCTGTGGGCTTGGGGTGGGGGGAGGGGGCAGAAACAATAGGAGTGACTGCAGCTCAGTGTCCACACTCGTTCTGGAAACTTACTCCTTCTGGGGTCCTCCACCCCCAGTCAATCCCAGGGAGGCCATTGTTACATCCTGAGCCGGCGAAGCCGGGGGCATCTGAGTGAAGGAACAGTCCTGGACCTAGGGGCTGTCCCCGCTTTCCAGGACAGAGAAAGGCAAAGGGAGGTTTTCTGCTGGGCTGGCTGATGCCTGAAGTGGTCAGGGCAGGCTTCCTGGAGGAGGTGTGGGGGTCCTGAGGGCTGGACAGTTTGGCAGAGTTCCATTTCAACCTTCCCTCTCATGTGACCTGGAAACTGGCTGGCCAGGTGCCACCTGGAAGACTTGGAGAGAAGCAAGCTCAGAGCCTCCGCTGGGTCTGGTTCACAGCTGCTGACCCGCAACCACCTTCCCTGCTGGGGGGAGAGCCGCCTGTTATTAGTGCCACTGTGTGCCCAGGCCTAGCACTCCCCCTCCACGTGGCCCCTGCCCCGTACTCCCACACGTCCCCCCATGCTGTCACGCGCCTCCTCATTTCACGGACTCCACAGGATGAGCTCATGAGGGGATGCTTTACCTTGTGCAATGTAGATGGGCAGCCTGGTGCTCGGAGAGACAGAACCGCATCCATGCTGCTGCTTCACGATCCCCTGAAGACACGTGAGCTCCACTTCCCGCCAGCAGCAGCTCTGGGACCTCGGAAGGCCTTTAAGAGTCAGGCTTCAACACGTCCCAAAGTAATTTGGGCAGAGAATAAAAATATATATTCAGATCCCCCTGAGGAGCTGCGGGAGGAAGCGGAGGTGCTGGGCTTCCTCACCCGGATGGTTGCTGATGTTCTCACAAACACTGGGGACTGACGGCTTGACGTGCTGAGCCCTCTGTCTTGGGGCTGCCCCTATGAAGCTCGTTACTGCAAAGGAGAGGCTAGGCCTGCTTATAATTGTGTCTAAGGGTCTCCCCCTGAGTGTCTCTTTGTCGCTCAGATATGGCCTCTCTGTCTCTTTCTCTAGCTAAGCCACCTTGGTGGGTGAACTCACTGTCCTCCCCCCTACATGGGACCTGACTCCCAGGGGTGTAAATCTCCCTGGCAACACAGGATATGACTCCCAGGGATGAATCTGGACCCGGCATTGTGGGACTGAGAACATCTTCTTGACCAAAAGGGGGACGTGAAATGAAGCGAAATAAAGTTTCAGTGGCTGAGAGATTCCAAATGCAGTCAAGAGGTCACTCTGGTGGACATTCTTACGTACGACATAGAAACACTTTTTAGAGTTTAATGTATTGGAATAGCTAGAAGTAAATACATGAAACTACCAAACTCCAGCCCAGTAGCCTTGACTCTTGAAGACGATTGCATAACAATGTAGAGTACAAGGGGTGGCAGCATGATTGTGAAAACCTTGTGGACTGCACTCCCTTTACCCAGTGTATGGATGGATGAGTCGGAAAAAAGGGACAAAAACTAAATGAAAAATAGGGTGAGATGGGGGGGATGATTTGGATGTTCTCTTTTATTTTTATTTTTTATTCTTATTCTGATTCTTTCTGGTAGAAAGAAAATGCTCAAAAATAGATTAGGGTGATGAATGCACAACTCTATAATGGTGCTGTGAACAGCTGATTGTGCACCATGGATGATTGGATGGTATGTGAATATCTCAATAAAACTGAATTGAAAAAGAAACCCCATCAGTAGAACAAAAAAAAAAAGGCCTCGCTGCCCACGTGTGCCTGAGTCAGGGCCCCAGTGGCAGGAGGGCAACAACAAGGGGATCTGGTCTGCTGTAGACCACCGTGGGCCTGGGGGCCGAGGCTGGGGAGGGGAGCAGGGGCTCTGAGGGCTGGGCCTTGGCTGCCCTGCACATGGCCGGAGAGTTGGTTCCCGGAAGTGGGACTTCAAGTCTGAACTCTGAGGCTTCCTGTTATTTTCCCAGCATGCCTGGCTCAGGGGCAGGGGTGCCTTGGAGCGGTGGCCCCTGCTGCTGGCCTTGCCAGGGGGCGGAGGGAAGATGGTGGCCGGTCCACTGTCATCTGGGAGAGCACGCCGGCCTTGGGGAGAAAGAGAAGCCCAGGTGGCTTCCGGGAGGGGAGAATCACAGGGTGGGAGGGCCAAGAATAGGATGGACAGTGATGACAGACACAGCCTCGGAGGCTGGAGAGACCCTGGAGGAGAGCAGTGGGTGACAAGGCCTGCCGTGCCCAGAAGCTGTGGTTTCACAGAG